>BRDA01031271.1:0-13051 GCA_036984385.1 Crenuchus spilurus | reverse complement strand
TTAATGAAGATTGGCCACCAGACTGGTCCAATTTAGCCATGAAACCTCCCACACTAACATGACAGCTGTTTCAGTTTCATTGTCTAACCCTGTATCTGCATTAGTTATGATACTCATCTGTCTTGAATAAAACTAATTAAATGTGTGTGACACATAGCAACATAACGTTTATGTTTGTCTTGATTTGACATGTGTTTCAGTGGCTCCTCTTCTCACAAATATTTAAAAATATTTTTTGATTCAAGCTATATGTATTTGAAAAAATTGACCCTCTAAGGTTTCCGGGGTATATTTAGCTTTGTTTCTAGGGTAAAATCTCGCAGAGTTATATAAGTGTTTTTACGGTATTTTGTTAATAATACCATCAGCAAGAGCGCCGACTTCACAGGTTAATTAAACAAACCCAACTGTGTTTTTTAAATGATGTAGACTCTTGATGAGTCTAATAAATGAGTTTTTCACCCATTACCCTGTTTGTTTGGGTTTTATGTAAAATAAGTAAAGTAATGAGTAATGAGATTACTTTTTCCCCTAAAGTAATGGGTAAAGTAATTTTTGTGAAATTATCAGAAAATACATTTTGGATACACTGAATTTTTTAATTACTAGTCTACACTGTACATTAATTATGTACTTAAATTACATTGAAGTATGTAATGCAATGTACTGTATAATACTATACATATACAAGTAACAAAAAATAACACTAAACATATCAGAGTTAAGCAGTATGAACAATACCAATAAAAAGGTATGAATGCAAATAACATGACCAGTTCTTTGCCAAACACTGTTATTAGTAATACATTAATTACCAAATTAAAACAATGTTATTACATATGTGTACATCTTCATCACACTTTTTCCTCACCGAATAGCATTATTTAGAGAATGTGACCGGCACGTGGCTTTTTAAAATGCATGAACAGAAAGCTCCCTAGGTGGCACTTGTAGTTTCGGATTCCAGATGGGCATTCAATCTCTAGAGATTGAGCCGAGCTGCTGCCATGCTCTTTTTTTTCTCAAGTGCGCTTTTCTCCACTCCAGCGACTTCCCTCTTTTTGTTCCTCAATTTAATTTCAGGCCTCGATGAAAAGCAATGACTTTCTAAACAGCATCAGTGTCTCCTTAGTCGTACAGCAATGCAATATGTATTTAACGAGGCATCTGCCAGGGACCCTTTCCTATCCACCCACTCAAAGCTCTTGGCAAGACGTTAGCTCAGAGTCAGCGATGAACGGGGGGTGGAGGGGCTTTAGCTGTACCACAGGGCAGTTTGACATGCATATTTACTTGGCAGCCAAAAAAGAATGCATTTCATCTTTTCAAGCATTATAATGGAATAGTGCTAAATGCAAAAGCAGCTTAGTTACAGGTTTTCTGTCTCTAAGCATACCCACATGTCCATGCTGCTAGCAGATATAATAGTCAAAGAGCCCCTATCATGGACAGCAGGATTTCCTTGCTTTTTATACATGAGAAGGTTTACTGTAGTGTGTAATCTTTGTTAGTTTCACAATGCACTCTTCAATACTACATCAAAAATTTTAATATTGTGAAAAATTTGTGATTATACTTGATATATTTGATATTCATTACATGCACATGTTTTTTTTTTTTTTTTTTGGCTTGTTTTAATGTTGATCCAGAATCTCAAAATATTACAATATTTTATTTGGAGTAAATTACTATTGATGAATATAAAATATATGACGGCTAAACTTTTTGAATTGAATTATGAAGACAAAAGAACTTTTTCTTGATATTCTAAATTTTGGAGATGCACTGGTTTGTGTAGTCTGTAAATGCAAAATACAATATGCTTTGTGTTCTCTTTGTGATGTTACAAAGCCTTACACTTTTGCCTACATAAAGTAAACTGAACAAAAAATAAATAAAATAAAAACACAAAACATTTAGGTCAGATTGGTAACCCCGCACTGGGTCCATTACAGACAAACCCAGCACATGTGCTTGTCTAAGGAACTTAAACTCAGTTTAGCTGTCTCTATTCTAAGCAGCTTCCTCACATAATGTGAGCAGGAAAATGACTCATAGCCTGGGTAGATTCACTAACGCAGCAGTTAAAACCTCTAAAACCTCCAAACACCCAGCACTGTAGGAATAACCCAACAAAATGACCCAACAATCATTTGCTCCATCCAGCTTTTAGGGTTGAAAAAATATTGGAGCATTTCTTAGAGTGATGTGTTTTGACTTAATTTAAATGTGTACGTTGGTTCCACACAAATGAAATATGAAAATGCACAATTATTGGACAATGTGCTTGCACACAAAGGAATTTTACCTCCACATTGAACCAATCTGGCAGTGAAAGACACATACAAACATTAGTGAACACACTGGGGGTGGGGGGCAGTGGGTTAACACATGCCTGAAGCTGTGGCCAGCTCCTATCCATGTATCCATGACACCCATGGAGCGGTTAGGGTTAGGGGTTAGGTCCCTTGCTCATGGACATTTCAGTCATTACCTGCCAGAGAATCGAACCAGCGACCTTCCAGTCGTTGACTTGATCCCTAAGCACAAGACCAGCGCTGCCCTATGTTACATAAACACAGTTACTAGTATTTCACTTGTTCTATTTTTAACTAAGAGAATTGATTAGTGTTTACTTAAAATGACTGAATTAAACTAAGTTACCATGATACAGCATGCTAATTTAACATAAAGCATTTATGCACCAGTTAATTATCTGCTTAATTTTGCAACACATTATTCAGCAGAGAGCCTCACTAATGAAACTGGTGTATAAATGCTGAGTCCCAGAACATCCCAGTCATCTATAGTGGTCAGACTGAATTTTCATTCAGGACCAGCTCTATAAAGTTGATGTTTTATTCAGAATGCATTTATTATGGTTGCACATTACAAAGTCAAGCAACTTCATAGCAACCACTTAGCAAAACATCTGCACTTTATTGATGATATAGCAAGAGCCTTACAACTGCCTGGAAGTGGGAACCACTTTAGTTGTGAATCCATTCTCTGTTTTCTTCAGGAAATGCATTTTCTACTTTTGAGCTGCAGGACTTTCAGCAGTTTCTACATGCTAGTTTCTGGGTGTTCATACAATGTCAACCATTCATTTGAACTCTTTTGAGTTCTGCACTATTTTGCAAAAATAGAAATGTCAGGGTTTGGTATATATTTTTTGTATAATATACATATATACATATATTACATCAATACTATTGGTACTAATCAAAACATAGATACATACTTATTAGTCTTAATGCACCATAATAAACATATACTGTTTCATTAAAGAATAAAGAGAGATTGGAAAATTAATTCTGTAAATTAATTCAGCTGTTTTTGGTACTTAAAACCAGTAAAAAAATGATAGAATATGAACCACTAAGCATAGTGACTCTGCATTTAAACCTAAATTCATTTAAAAGTCATCATAAAGGTTTTTGTCACTTGCCATCTTGCGGAATAAGCACATTGTAAATGTGCTTGACTGGATATCATAATCTTTTTATTTTAAGTAATCAAATATTCCTTAGCCTATTAAACTTTAATGAAACTTTCCAGGTTATCAAACAAAGCAAAGCTACAAATCTGAGTAATAAACCACAAACCCTCAGCATTAACACAATGGACTGCATAAAAATTAAGCTTCCAAGCTCCAAGTCAAGTACTGTGGTTTTTAGTTTTGCTTTGGTGCTACAAGGCTAATGTTGCTAACAAATAAAAAATGACTGGGATGCTTACGTCAGGTGACCTTTGAGTATAGTGTTTATTAGCAACATTAGCTAACTTCACAGCTCCCATTCTAAACTTAAGATGCAAAATTTGGACTCCAAACATGTTTTGGCAAATATATAAGTATGATTTTTGGCCTTGCTTAAGTGGTTTACAGTATGACATGGAGTTATCTATAAAATGAGCAGAGCTACAGCTACAATTGTTTTTAGCTCTACAGCTTATGCTCTGAAACTTTAAAGTTAACAACGTGTGATACAATAACCATTTGAAATTACAGTTACATTTGTACATAGAACAGCAGTGGTGGACAGTAACAAAGTAAATGTAATTCGTTACTGTACTTAAGTAACATTTCCATGTATCTGTACTTTACTTAAGTACTTTTATTTGGTAAGACTTTATACTTTTACTTCACTACATTTGAAAGCAAAACTTTTTACTTTTCACTTCGTTACATTTACAGAAACATTCCTTTTTTATTTTTAAATCAATGCTTAATAAAATACCGAAAGGTCAAAGTGTACCGTGTCACAGACTATAACCAATCTGCGCTCAGTAAGAGATTAAGATTTGTACGCTAAATGGCTGAGGATCTGACATGGCTGCAACAGATGGCTTTCCCCAACACCCCTGGCCTTATTTATTGTTTGAATTCATCGAAAAGAAAAAAGATTTGTATTCCTTCAAGTGTCTCCTCTGCATTCCGAAGAACACATCGCTGTCATCATTTATGAACTCGCCATCAAACTTGAAAAAACACATCGATGTAAGTTTGCCATTAGATGAGTACTACCAACAGGGTGGTTTATATACCCTGGTTAATTATATCACATTGAAATACATTCCATTTAACAGATGCTTTTATCCAAAGCAATGTGCTAGTACCCAAATTGCAATCTGTGGAGATGATAAGCGCCAGTTTAACACAGGAGACTCCAACATCAAACGTTAAAGCCGGGGACACATACACGCGAATTTGGCCAAGCGAAGCGAACTTCACAATTCATTCCTATGAGGGAGGCAAAGGCAAGCAAATATGAGCAAAGCGAAGCAAAATTATTAAAATTATTATTATTAAAATTATTATTATTATATTAATTATATTCATTATTATTAATTATTCGGCCAAGTTTAATATTATGAGTTCAGTTGGTTGGGCTGCACACAGTTCTAGTTCTAGGTACTAGAGCTAGCTTCTAGCTTCCCTGTCCCGCCATGTGGTGGACAACGTATAACCTCAGAAAAAGTCCCCCAAGCTAGGTCTGAAGTGGCTGGTTCGAAATTATTGTTCTGTTTGGTATACACACACACACACACACACACACACACACACACACACACACACAGACACACACTTCTAAGGTTTCCATTCAATTAATCTCAAGCACTGTTATTGTCTTCATATACTGTATTGCCTCTTCAAAACTTAGGTAATGTTTCATCAAATGTAATGTTTATACTGAATGATTTATCAGTTGTGTTTTTATTGATTTTCATCAGTTGTGATGGTGTTTTTTTTGTTATTTTTGTTATTTGTTATTCGTTTTTTGACAACTGAAATAAATGAAAAATAAAATAATGAAACTTGAATGAATGCTTTTTGTGTTGTTGCTTCAAAAGCACTTGGTTTTACTTAAAGATTTTGCTAGGCAAATGTAAGGCACTGTTTCGTTGTTCACCTGTTGATCGAGTAGGCCTAGGGGTTTTGATGTGACGCTAAGAAAAAAAAAGTTTTTACTTTTACTTTTAATACTTAAGTATTTTTGAAGGCAGATACTTTTGTACTTCTACTCAAGTAAAAAATTGAGGTGAATACTTTTACTTTTACTTCAGTAAAATTCAATGCAAGGTAACTGTACTTTTACTCAAGTACATAATTGGTGTACTTCGTCCACCACTGGAAAACAGATAATGCATTTGCAAGCAAATGTGTAATGATTTTGGCATGCAGGATTATGCTAACAATGCTAAGTCTGCATTAGCCTTGCAGTTGTTGTGCAACACTAATGGAGGAAAGCACTGTTGAATGTTTAAGCACTTTAACATTTTGTGATATTTTGGCTAATTGGCCTCATTTGGAGTAAAAGGGGAGGATCAGTGTTTACCCAACTATCGTTTAAAGATTCAAAATAAATAGAAAGAGTGATTCATTAAATAACTGGTCAGCAAAGTGGAAGCTAAGGATTTCAGGAAGGCAACAGAAGTAAAATCTTGTCCCCTGGAATCTGTGATGCTTTATAGTATGTATCTGAAGGGAGCAGGGGTCATGTGTAATGCACCACTCTTGCAAGATTGCTTTTCTCTCAAGTGGTATGCATCTGATGCCTGTGTGGGTCCTACTTCCCTGTTCCATTTGATGTTGGTTGGAATATCTTAAAGTACCCAAGAGAAGAGCAAAGGGGTATGCCTGGAAATTCTCACTTCACCTTTGGAAGCATTCCTTCATGATATGTAGGCTCAAGATCAACCTTCAATCAGAGTAAGACAACAGATGGAAAATCTATGCATCTCCTGAGAAAATCAATGTCTTCTGTGATATAATCAAACTTTTGAACTCAACCCAGGACTTCACAGATGCTTCGCTGCATCTATAGTTAAGTGAGCACACAGTCAGTTGTAGCAGTGTAAAACATTTGTCATGGACAAAGGACTTTTAAATTAATTATGTAATTCATGTCCAAATGGGCATTATAATGGGTGGCAGCATCTCGGAAAATGTTTTACAGCTGCTGTAATGAAGGTACCAATAATGGATTTCTCATAAATTGAGTCACTTATAGAGAACCTAGAAAATCCAGATGATGATGCTTTTTACTATGACCAGTTTAGAGGCCAAGTACTCTGTACCCATACAGATTTTAGCTAATATTAACATTTCTACTGATAAAATATTGGGTAAATAAGATTAAGTAGGATTGCTCCCAGAGTATTTTTGTTGTCAAATTGTGCAGTTGTTGAATAATAGGATGTAATAAAGGGATAATCCAATTTTGTAAATGATAAACAGGCAGAAAGGTCATAAACATGAATTCAGTCTGACAACTCAAGACAAGACAAGAAGGCAAAGGGCTAACAAGGCAACAGGGAAACAAAGATAAGGGGTAACAAGGCTAATGGACAACAAGAATAATAAGGGGGGGACTAAAGGCTAAAAAGGGTAACAACTGTAACAAGGCTATGAAAACAGAACAGGAAAGGAACAATACAGGATAAATAGCCAAGGAATACTTAGGCATGGAGCAAAATGAGAAGGTTGGCTAGTGACTGCGGGAAAGAATGACAATACCAAGCAATGTGCAATGTACTGGGATAGACTTAAATACCCAAGATAATCGATAAGTCTGATAAGGAACAGTCGGGCTGTGAGCCATGTGAGCATTCATGACTTTCCTGGTATTCTGGGTAATGTAGTTCAGGGGATGAAGGTAGAACTCAGAGGAGTTCTAAGGAGTAGGACAGTTGAGGATCATGGGGATTGGAGTCCGAAAGTGATTTGCGGTCAAATGGGACAGGGTTTGGACAAGTGGAGAGTGTGAAGTTTGTGTTGTTCATAGTAAAATGGATTGGAATGTAGATTTAGAATTTGTGTGCATGTTTAAAAGAAGCTCCATGCTGCCTTTATTGATGGCTGCACTGCAATTGTTTTGGGATGCACAGTTCACAATGCTATCGGCTTATTCTTGTATACGCAACAATAATATATTTATTACTATGTTATTAATTAATACATTATTTATTTATAGTGTTTTAAGATTTTTATTATATTAAAATAAGAGTGTATGTTTATTAAGGTTAATTCACGATAATGCAATGATATGTAAAGTTAATGGGGTCTGTCATTATTTGTTAAGCTGAGTGCACTACACAATTTTAGGCCTGATTTTCACTCCTGGCAACAAGTGCAGTATAAGCTCTGTGTGAGCTGTTGAAGGTCCTACCATATTTCCAAACATTTGAAATTGTCAGTAATGACTCTTGTAGTGTGAGCACCTGTACTAAATAATAGCAGCAGTGTGTGATAGCCAATCAGAGTTTCAATCACTGTGAGAGAGCAAAACTCTCAGGAAATGAGGTACAAATGTGACCAAAACAATAACAAACCTAACAAAACATTATTGCGGAAAAAAAATCAGTAAATATTGACAGAAGTTGCTGCTATTTGCTGTTGTTACAGTAGTCTGAGCTCACATCATTGTGGCTTTCTACTCTGTGTTTGCAATGACCATTTGCTCTTTGTGGAAATTAAATGGAGGCTCTATAGCCGTGGAAAAATTAAAATGATTAAAAACACTGATTTGATGATGTTGTTAAATTAGTGCCGAAACATCATCATGATTGAAACTCAATAACTGATTCATATTCTGAAAAAAATCTAAAAGCATAAATCACATAATACTAGTGCATCTCTAAAAAATATATTGTGAACAAGTTCATTTGTGTTCATAATTTAATTCAATAAAAAAAAAAATAGAATATCATAAAAAAGTTTATTTTGGTTATAATTTAATTCAAAAAGGTAAATTGACATATTTTATATTTTATATTTATTCAGGTCTTTTTTCGTTGTAACATTTATACTGTTTAATCATTTTCTCAAATTTCAAATGAAATATTATAATAATATTTATTCTTCTCATTTAGATGAGCTATAAACCAAACTGATCAACATTAAAACAAATCAAAAAGGCTTTTAATATAATTTTACATGTAATGAATATAAAATATGAGTTTACCTTTTTGAATTAAATTATAACCAAAATAAACTTTTTTATGATATTATATATTTTTTTTAATGTGGCAGGGTATTTTCTTGTCATTGTAAGTTTTGGCATAATATTAAACATAAATATGAAACAGTGAGCCAGAGCAAGTACCATAATATTAACATTCTTAACAGGTAGAGAAAGTGATGAATCCAATGCACAAACTACCAAATGACAATGATTTTAGAATTAAATTGCTATTGAGAAACTAATCCAGATTGCTTTAATGCCATTATGAATGTTCATTATAGTCCCTTTATTTCCATAACAGAAACAACAAACAAATGGTTACCAGTGGTGAGCAGAGGAATCCAGTGTAGCAGAATGTGGTGATAAAAAGTGAACAGTTGCTCTTAGAAGATACATACTGTAAACTTTAAAACTCCAGGAGTTTTTTTTTTTCATGAAATTTATTCAGATGAAAAAAATACATTTGAACACATTGTACCTATTAGAGTTGGCCTCGTGTACACCAAACATTTTCTGGATGATGAAAACACCATTAGTCATTGGTTTTGCTGCATTCTGTTCAATATTTGCAAAATTTTACTGGTGATCGCAACTCACCCAACCAGTCACAGCTGTTTCTGATGTTTGCATAGTGAAAACCAAGGTGCCTGACTGACTTATTGTATTTGTGTCTTAGCATACCATAATTTTTGAGAAAAGAGAAAAATAAAAAAAGTTTCCAAAAATTTGGAAAACTAATTTTAACATTTTTTCTTGCCTCAGACACACTGCCAGGTTCTGTGGTCTGTGGTCAAGGTCTAGGTCTACAGGCTGCCTGCAGTTTATTCTATGTTACATTAAATCTGTAGCTAGTACCTCCAACAGCAACTCAGACTGTGATACTGACAACTGAATATAACAGTAAAAGTGCTAATAAATTTTCAGCTCTTGAATTAGTTTACCAATATTGGCATCTGTCTCAGCAGAGCAAAATAATAACAATTGACAGATGTTCTGTCCAATTTTTTCCATGTTTTTTACATTTATTTATTTATTGTGTAATAGTGAAATTATGAGAAAAGTTGTATGTGAAAAAAAAAACATTCAACATTTTCATTTCATCATTGCCATTACTGGCCATTAAGGACAGACTTCAGGCCAGTTCTGTGCCAACTGGGCTAAGGTTGTTTACTGCCAGATCAATGAGTCTTTTGGGGGAAATCACCAAGATGTAAGAACTGACAAAGCCTAAATGAATAGAATAGGAGTCTGCCTTAATTACCAAGAATCTAATTAACTTTCCTGCCGTCTGTGTGCAGATTAGCAAAGTAGTTTATTAATTTATTTATTCAATGCACCTCATTTTAAGGAAGTGGGATTCCTTATCAACATTTCCATTAATCATGCATTCAGACAAAACCCTTTGTTTTAAACCACCTCGCTGGCTGGCACAGATACACCGACATCAAATACAGCTTTCAACTATTAAAGGAAGACACGGAACAACAGTGGTCAGGTAAACAATACGCTTGCTTTATCAGTTTTAGATGTGACTTAAATAGATGAGGACAGTGGTTTTGCACTCGTCCACACTCCACTGAGTCCTAAAGCAGGGAGCTTTCATACTTACACTACAACTGTCAAAAATAAATGATAATAACTTGTTTTGCAAAATGTAGTGCAATTATGGCTGCCATTGCCAAACCAAGAAAATGTCCGTTTTTTTAATGCTGAATAAGAAATGCAGTAGGTAATAGAAAATCTTGGCTGTCTGAGCCTGAGCACATTTAAATGACCATTATGGATCAATCACACTCTACAGGTTTGCCTTATTTTGTCTTTAGTGCTCAACCAGTGGCAGGCCTATGATTTTCCACAATGGGGGGCAAACCTTGTTAGTTGTCCTTTCTTTTAGGGAGAGTGGTGGGGGTTGTTCAGTCATTGCTGCTTTATTTCAAATAACTGAAACCTATGCTGTAACAGGCAGCATCCTGTTGTTACATTTAAATAAGAATACTGTATAAGAAAATATTAAACTAAAAATATAACACACTGCCATGTAAACAACTTGACCAGTTTAGGCTCATTATTTTATTGTTTGTGTTTGATGTGCAGAAACAATTCTACACATCATAAAACATGAATCAATTTAATTACAATTGTTTTAGCAAATTATTAAAATCTGTGACTTAAAAGTCTGTTTTAATAGCAAAACTATAAACCAGATAAGTATTTTCAACAGATTTTTGAGGAATTGTTTTATTAGAATGATTTGGATGATACAAGTACAAGCTAACGCCCAGCCAACCATATGTGGTAGCACAGTAATGACTTAGGAACACCTGAGCCACCACATGAGACACCATAGCAGTCACATAGCAACAGCCTAGTAACCAATTATCAATCATGTATAACAGGCTAGCAACCACATACAATAGCCTAGCAACCACATAGTGATAGCCTAGCAACCACTTAGCAACCACATACAACAACCTAGCAACTACTTAACAACCACTTAACAAAACCATAGTAAGCACCTGTGACATCGCAGAAACCAGTTGGCAACACCATTGCATCCACCTAGCAGCCACTTAGTAAAACCATAGCAACTACCTGTGATACCTTAGTATACACCTAGCAAAAAACATTGCCACATAGTGACAGCTTACCACCCACTTAGCTACCATATAGCAACCACATAGTAACAGCTTAGCAAAACCGTAGCAAGGACCATAGCAACCAAATGGTAACACCCTCTAGCAATGACCATCTATGAAAAACCATAGCAACTACCTATGATACCATAGTAACCACCTAGCAAAAATCATTGCACTTTAGCAATCACATAGTGACAGTCTAGCACCCACTTAGCAACCATGTAGCAACCACATAGTAACAGCTTAGGAACCATTTAGCAAAACCATAGCAAGGACCATAGCAACCAAATGTTTATGCCATTGCAACCACCTAGCAATCACTTAGGAAAACCATAGCAACTGTGTATCTGTGATACCATAGCAACCTCCTAGCAAAAACAGTTGCACTTTAGCAAAACCATAGCAACCATAGCATACATGTCCATCACACAGCAACTGCCTGGAAGTTGTAACTTTACAGTTACAACTCAGTCTTTGTGTTTAATTCAGGAAATGTACATTTAATGTTATATTTGTAATATTAACATTGCTTTAATATATTATAATAACACAGTCATAATATTTTAATCAATGTCAAATCATCACTGTCATATCAGTGTATGAAATTATTTAACATCTCAAATGTTAGCCAAAGCATTGGCCTAATTACTTTATTTCCACCAACTCTTCTTTGACTAAGTCCTTCCTGGCTGAGAACCACTGCTTTAGATCACTGCACACTGCTGCACTGAGCTGAGTTACATCCCCTCTGTTTGGTCTTGAGACTGGGAATGTGGCTGCTACAGATGCTTTGTGCAAAGTGGGGTTATAATGAGTCCCAACACAAAGGAAGCCAAGGAGACCATCATGTCCACTACAGCTGGCCATATGATAGGAGGGAGGATAATGGTGTGAAAAGTATGCGGGGAAAAGAGTCGTGGCCCATTAAGAAGCCATTCCCCGGCTAGCACAGCTGCAGTCATGAGGCTAGCTGCCTGAAGCTCCTAACTGCTGCTGCTTTTCTTTTGCTTTCTTTTTCTTTGGGCGATGGGCAAAGTGAGAGAGGCTCAAAGAAAGCTTTTTACAAAGCCTCTCCGGAGCACACACCCATATGCTCAGTGGTTGCCTCATAGAATAAAATATAATTCTTTGTGCACTCTTCCTGAAGAGTCTTTTCCACAGATTGGTTCTTCTCAAGATGTTTGAAATGCACACCAATAAACAGTAGGTCAGCACATACAGAAATACAGTTTGTATAATGTTCTGTATGTATTTGGAAATACACTTCAAGTGCACATTTCATGGACTTCTGAGACCTGTCATGGAAGACCCCAGTGTCCAGTGGTTTGAAAGAAATTCATGGGGGTGGCCAGTTTCACCTATTTGAACTGTGAGTGAGGGGCTGTGGTTGTGATGATGAAAGTGGGGGTAGATGGGGGGTTAAATAATGTTGTGCTTTACACAATATATATTTTTTATTATTTTTATTATTTCTTAGTCACGTGTTAATTGTCTTATTTGCCACAAAACAACTGTCAACCATAAGTATACATAAAAAAGGTCAAAGTAAAATTTCCACAACATAATTCTTTATATCTCTTTCTGTATAACTATAACACATTTACATATACACATTTTTATATAACCATTAACTTCCTAATCCAATACATTTCAAAACAGTGAAGCAATGCAGGTGAAATTACTTTTTCCCAAAACTGTTAGGCTTCTAAAACCACATAGCATTATTTTTAGAAACTATGTAGATATTTTTTTGGATTTTCTCAAATTTTAAAGCTACCAGAACTAAGTATGCAATAGTAAATTACTTATCTTGTAACATTTAGCACATAAATCACAAAGTGCAATCACAAAGTACAAATCGGATTCCAAAAAAGTTGGGACACTAAACAAATTGTGAATAAAAACTGAATGCAATGATGTGGAGGTGCCAACATTTAATATTTTATT
>BRDA01031262.1:877-19404 GCA_036984385.1 Crenuchus spilurus | reverse complement strand
TATTAATCACTAGAATAGGAGATATTAGTCCATAAACAACCTCAATAAACACTATTAATCACTAGAATATGAGATTAAGTCCATATACAACCTCAATAAACACTATTAAACACTAGAATATGAGATTAGTCCATATACAACCTCAATAAACACTATTAAACACTAGAATAGAAGATATTAGTCCATAAAAAACCTCAATAAATATTATTAATCACTAGCATAGGAGATATTAGTCAATAACAAAAGCCTACTCAGTCATGATCCTCATACATATATGCACATTTACTGTATATGGTAGAACTTAACTGGTGGACCTTTCTTATATATGGGTGATACATTTAGTCAGGACGGTCAATAATATTTCATTTTTGCACTTACATACTTACACGCATATGTACATTCGATACGCAAGTCATACGCATAAATGAGCATGCTTATCATTCTGCACACACAATTTTGATTAGCTTTATCATGCATAAAAAACGTGAGCATGTGAACATGTATATGAGCTTGCATATGTCTCCAGGCAACCCGAGAGCGAATAAAAGCAGCCATGTTTCAAAAGAGATGGCCGATAAGCTCCAGAGGCAAATTCAATTCGCTATACAACTCCATTTTCATGATTTAATGCATGCTCTATAACTGCTGTGCATGCACACTCTAATACATGACAACACCCAGTCCACAGGGATACTGAAGCATATTTCAAAGGTACAAGCTTGAAAAGGTTTTTTAGGTTTTACTCAAGGTCAATATGGCATATATTACATCTTAATGTTTGTGCGTAAATATGGCTGGCATCTCTCATCCATATTGTGCTTTTGGAAATACAAAAAATATGGTATGCTACATGAACACAAACTTTTTAAAATGCACAGTTCAGCACAAGTCCATACATCTCATATACATTAAAAAAGCACATGTTGAAGTCAGCACTTATGATGTCTCAACCTTGAACACAATATAACTACCTATTCACCCCCCCCTACAATGAAGTTATATGAAGGGTTTCAATCCAAGGCATAAATCAGAGCAGCCAATCAGAAAAGGTCATTGTGTGGTCAAATAAGTTATATAAAATTTTTGAACAATGAGGTTTTTAATGACACTGCTCATTTTTTCTAGTTTCCGGCTGTAGATGTGATCCCAAGTGTGGCTTTATACATTACTGCCAAAGTTAGTTTAAAGTTGGATATTCATCTGACACTCAGAATTGTGCTTTTCATCACCAGTTAAAAAAAGATTCACCAGCACAGTTACAGTTTGGTGGTGAAACAGAAGAAGACAAGAAACTACAACCACAACCTTTACTACAATTATTATGATGATGCCAGAATGCAGTCGCTTAGCTTTGTGTTTGCTTGTGATGTGTTTGTGTTAGCTGGTAACTAACAATTCACAGTTATGTTCAAGCACTTCACTATGTAAAGCCGTATGAGTAAGAATCTTTTAAAATCAATTTCACTGGCAGCTAGTGAAGAAGGGTCAACACTGGGCTAATGTGATCCGATCACTATGTACACAGTACTTGTTGTTAAAAGCCAAATAGCTGCATTTTAAACCAACTAAAGTCTTGAAGCTCCTTAACTAAGGAATACAACTACAATAATCTACAATAATCCAAATGAAATACTTGACCTTTGCAGCATTTCTTAGTTGTAGAAAGCCGGACTGAAAAAGCTTCTTAATATGTACTGGAAATTGTAAATGAGCATCAAAGGCAATACCCTGATTTTTTTTAAAAGCATTTACTCTTTATGTGAGAGCCACCTGCAAATCCCTAGAAAGGCTGTCAAGATCAAGACTAATAACCAGAACCTCTGTTTTGTACTCATTTAACTTAAGAAAACTGCAATTCATCCAGTCCTTAAAAGTGTCAATGCACTCAATTACATCAGGTACTCCACTGAAGACATTAAAAAAAAGATACAGCTGTGTAACATCCACATAAAAATGAAAATAAATATTAAAATGACAAATTAAAACTCCAAGAGAAAGCATGTAAAGTGAAAATAAAATAAAGCCAAGAATGGAACCCTGAGGTACCCCCACATGTAAGGTCAGCCACAGAAGACAAGTAGTTTCAATAAATAAGATGAAAACCTAAAAAATGTAGAACTCCTTGATATTCCAGACAATTTACTAAGCCTGTTGATCAGGATATTATATTTTACTGTATAAATGCAGCAGTAAGATCAACAAGCACCAAAAGAGACAACACACAAATGTCAGAGTGCGTTAAAAGATCATTTGAAATTCTCCCAAGAGTCATTTCTGTGCTTTGCTTTATGTGAAATGCAGACTGAAACCTTTTTTAAAAAAAATGCTGTTAGCCTCCAAATGCATGCAAAAGTTGATCTGAAACAACTTTCTCCAAAACTTTTGAAATATGCTGAAAGTTTGAAACTTTTAAAAGTTAAGAAATGGGTCTTAAGCTTGTACAATCATTAGGTTAAGGCCTGGTTTCTTAAAGACAGACTGAATATAGGCCTCTTTATTACAGACATGCACCCAGAGGGAAGAGAGATAGACTGCTGCTTAAACTGTTTAAAGATTTTTTTTTTAAAGAACATTTGGAGGAAGAATTTCATAAAGACTACACAAGGCCTGCAAGTGCTGCACAATCTCTTAACTAATCCAGAATAATTGGGGTAAACTGACTGAAAATATCAGTATTAGAGCAAAAAGAACCTCCCTGTACTTAGTAATAGAAGGACTATTGGCTCTTACATCAGAAATCTTGTACGTAAAAGACTTTAAAAAATTTTCACATCCAATATTGGAGGCATAAGAATTCAGCTTTACTCCACCAATGAGAGAACTGATAGTAGAAAAATCCTGGATTATACTTAGCAACCATTAATTTATTTAAATATGCAGCCCTTGCATCCGTAACCTAACTGTTGTACAAAACCATCAAATCTTCAGATAATAGAACCTGAAGCTGAGACCATTTGCATTTACACTCTACCTGTTGGCTTACCATTTAACCAAGGACATATATAGCCACATCATTTAAATAGTAAAACAAATTATACTGTATATATGGTGGAACTTCGGTTTTTGTCATTAATCAATTCTAAAGTGCCTTTCTTTAGCTTCTGTCTGCTCTGCACTTGGTCCCACTTATAAGGCCCTGTGACATCATCTTGGTGTATGTAAATATGTCCAGAGAGGTCTGTTTCTGGCGCACTCAATAAAAGCACAAAAAACACTGGAAAAACACTGGAAATTGAGCACACGGGGTGAAGCTCACTCAATGAGAAACAAAGCCAGAATGAATGCCGAATGCATTGGTGAGTGACAAACGTGTGGGTTGATGCTTTGTTTTCACAAAATTTGGAGCGAGTCACGTAGGAAACGAAAATTGGGCAGATGATAACTGGGACAAAAAAATTTTCCACAAAAAAGTCAACTCACACATATATCTCACACATATATTTACAGTGCCCTCCATAATTATTGGCACCCCTGGTTAAGAAGTGTTCTTTGGCTTCAAATGCCTTTATTTGGTGGGGGGAAAAATCACACATTAAGAAATAAATCTTTTAAATGAAATCATGTGTTCCACAATTATTGCCACCCCTGGTTTTTAGTACTTTGTACAACCTCCTTTTGACAACAAGACAACACTTAATCTTCTCCTATATCAGAAACACACATCTATCTGGAGTGAATTAAGGCTACATACCAAAGTATAAAAAGCAAATCCAGTCTATGTCCATGATTATAAGACAGGCCAGACACATCTTGAATAAAATACAAAAATACAACAATGTTTAAAAATTCTACAGTAAATCTATTTCTAAAATCATCTACATGGACAACAAAATGCCCCATGAGCAACACTGTCATAATGAAATTTCCATGTAATTTAGGAGGTTGGTGAATTACCAAATAAAGCTCAAATTTACCACTTACAACTTTAAAGGCCAGCAGATCAAAACTTGACTTGCAGGGGAACAATTAAACAATTAAGTTATTTTTAATAACAGCAGCAAGGCTCATTTAATCTTGGACAATTAAAATGTCTATAGTGAGACGGATAGAGTTTAGAGAGTTGACGGTTCTCTCCTGGCTTAATTCAGGTTTTGACAATAAACATGAAACCCAAGCCATTTAAAGAAATACAGCTATTCAGTAATAATGCAACCTAACATTAATTAGTGCCAGATTCACAGCACGGCAATGCTCCAGTTCCAACAGAGAGACACAGGAGATTTTCAGCAAATGATTACAGTTAATACCTCAAAATTTGAAGACGGGCTTCAGTGGACAAGTGCAGAGAAGTATTTCAGGCTGAATGGGATGCAGCCACACAAACCAAAACTCCAGTGAATGCTGAACAACAGAACAGCTGAGCTGTCTCCGGCAGAGAGAACAAAACGTCTTGGTTCACAGAGCATCCATGCCTGTCGATTAAACAGCTGCTTCAGCCAATTCAGAGAACCACGTCTTCTCAAACGTTTCCTCCGGTGCTGTTTTTGCCAGTTACACTGCCGTCCACAGCCACAAAGACAACAGATACCCCGCGGAGCTGTCAAATTTAGTAATGGGGGTGAAACAGCTTTTGTGATATAATCCCACACGTTGAACCAGATAACACCTCAACACGATCAAAAATGAAGCAGACTTTCCCAAAGCAACGTACACATAGATGTATAACAGTGGCACAAACAATAGAAATGTCAACAGGACAGGTCAGAGGACACCTGACGTATCTTGGACAGGTGATTCTTTTAGAACACATTCAACAGGGGTCAAAAATATACACTTGAGCATCCCAATACTGTTCTGTGATACTGTATCAATTCTCAAAAACACAATTATTTAGGAAAACTTTGAAAAAAATGGCGGCACAGTTCATTGTGTTGTGTATAAACCTAATTCACCAAATAGATTACAACCATTTTCTAAGATTTTCTAAACAGATAAATAAAATCACTGTATATCACCATAGAGATGCTTACAGTATCACATTATTTAACAATATGTTGAATTGTAATCTCTATATCACAATATGCATATGCGGTGGACCTAAACTTGGGTAAGCTGATTTTATTTCCTCGCAGTGTGATTTGGTAGCCTTAGATTTAGTAGTAGTTGACTCTCCCCATTTTACTTGCAATGTCCCTGACTCTAGGAGAGGGAAGACTAGCACAGGCCTCCTCCAATGCATGTGACGTCAAGCTCCGCCTTTCTTTGCCGCTGATACTTTGCTGCCAGGCAGCCAATCTGCTAGGAGGAAAGTGCAGGATCCCGAGTTGTGATGGATGAAACAAACGCCTGAGCCAGCCAACATTACTTAGCAGTGCTGAGGAAAGAGTGCAATCTTACCCAATTCTGCTCTCTCGGGACCAGGCTGCATTACCCGAGATTTGAATTTTTGATCCTCAGATCACAGTGACGGCGCCTTTGTCTGCTGAGCCACTCAGCATTTGAAACAAGTGGTTTTGCAGCTTAGTTTTCAGATATGGACCTTATGACCTGTGGAATGTTTTAGATTCAGCACGGGCTGAGACGCTACAGTGAAATGAAAGATGAGCATGCCAGAGCTATAATGACAACTTCACAAATGCTTTTAAATTTGAAAGATAACTTTTAGCCTTGTGCTCCTCCTCTGCTTCTGATTTTCAGATCTATTCAATAAAAGAAAAATAAGCTCAGTGCAGACCTTCATGGCTCCACTTAGCTAGAGAGGAGAATAAAAGAGGAAAAAGCATAAAAGTGAGACTGAGGAATGTTTAGATAACACTAGCAGCTTAGAAAAGTAATATATTACAGCTTAACTGACAAAAGTTCAACAGTCATTGACAGGAGCTAAAACACTTTATTGCAGTTAAATACAATTAAATAAAAATATGTTCAAATCCCAGTCAAGGAGAAGGAATCATGTTTGGTATGTGGATTATTTCACTGCATCTACTTAATTTACAGTCCATAAAAGCAGGTTTAATGAGTGCACATATAACTAAAAGTTCAAGATGCTAAACTCATTAACAGCTTCAAAGATTTTTAGCTAGACTACCCAATTACTAAACACATATACTGTATCTCAAACTGCAGGAATGGAGAATACTAACTTGCCATTACAATGTGACCAACTGTACCATATAATAGCACAAACACACATATGTACATACAGCAAATCTGTTTTCTATGTTTATGTAAATAAAGCTACGTTCACATTCACAAATGTAAATGAGCTGTATCTGTAATGTGAACAAATCTGTCACTGAAATGACTCGCATGCACACATTGATACATGTATACACGTTGCCTTTTTCACAACAAAAAGTGTCACATTTGTGATGGGTTGCCAGGTGTGCAAAAATACAGTCACTGGTAAAACTTCAGAGTTGGCAGTTTGCAGAGTTTTTGCACTAATTAAAAGAAGACATTGAATGAGAAAATAAGATTTCAAGAAGATTTACATTTTAAATCTCATTAAAATGTGTGTGTCACTTTAGATTTTGGGCTAGTTTCCGTTTGTGTAGTGCGACTTTGTTACAAAATCAGTAGTACGTTTTGAGGATCTGGCAACCCTGTACTTGACGACTGATTTTAGTTAAACTGGTAAAATAGACGTGTTAGTAGCTGATGTGTGATGGTGTTTTGCTCAGGAGGACAGTAAACAGGTGCTGGACTGTACATGATCAGGTGAAGAAGGTGAAAAAATGCCAGCTGGCTGCTTTTACTGTTTTTACAGTGACGTGAGTAAACGAGAGAAGCCAACGCTGCCTCACCCACTACACGCATGTATACAAGCAAAAAAACATGAAATCTGATCTGACCGTCACATTCAAGTCACATGTTCAAGGATCAGATATGTATCTGACCTAGAACCACATATGAAAGTGACTCAAATGTCATTAATTGATCAAATGCTGTTGCTTTATGATGCCCTTTTAAAATTGTTTTGAGTGTTTTCAAAAACAAACAATGAGAAAAAAACCAAAATTAACTACAAACATGGGTGACTGACGAACACGTGGGTGGATGCTTTGTTTTTGTGAAATTATTGGCAAGTCACGTGGGCATGCTGACAAAAACCGGGCAGATAAACTATAACTGGGACAAAATTCCCTCGAAAATCATTAAAGGACTTGTATAATAACCAGGGCAAAGTATAACCGAATAACAATAAAATAAAACTATATAACAATAAATACTGCATACATGTTTGCTAACAGAATCTAGCAACTGTCCAAAGACTTCAGTTACAGGTGTGTTTTGAGTCGGCAAGTACAAGGAAAGGAGTAGAATATAGATACCGGAGTTGAAGCAAATGGCTTGTTTATTGGATCAAATCATGTCCTTGACTCATTGAAACACCCAAAGAACACTTAATTATACATCTGAGATTAGTTTGAGCATGCTCAATGTCAGTCCTGCCAAAACCAATGTTGCCTTAGTGATTAACAAATGATATTTTAACTAACAATACGCATTGGTTTGTTTGTTGTCACTATAACAAACTTTAAAGTGCAAGAAATGAAAAGCAACAACAGAAAAAATAGATAATTGGCAATTAAATTCATTACTCTTCTAAATGAGCTTTTCTTCATTAGTTCTTCTTGACTAATGAGAAGGCTGATGTAACAGGGGACAAACGGCACAGTTAGATTCCTCAGTAATTAATTGGGTTTCATCCGTCAATGTCAAAAATGTGTAATTCAGGGCCAAAGTTAAAGGAACCACAGAAACATTTAGTACTGAATGATTCCAAAAATCCAATGAGAGGTGCTCCCTAATAATACAGGTATGATCTATTAAATCAACAAATTCCAAAAAAGTTGTGATGCTGAGCAAAATGTAAATAGACCCATTTTAAATTCACAATAGAACATAGAATACATATCAGATGTTGAAAGTGAGGCATTTTACCATTACATAAATAATATTAACTCATTTAAAAACTCAGCAACAGATCTCAAAAAACGTTGGGACGGGGAAACAGAAGGCTGAAAAATCACTGATAGTAATTAAAAAAAACAGCTACAGGAGCAATTTGCAAATAAGTCACATGACTAGGTTTAAAAAGAGTCACAAAAGCAAAAATGGGCAGAGATTCAACAATTTGTGAAAAACTGCATCTAAAAATTGTGGAATAATTACAGAATTTTCAGAAGCAAAATGGAAAACTGTTCTGCGGTCAATTATTTTTGGAAGTCATAGACACCATGTCCTGTGGACTGAAATGAAGAGGAACCATCATTTAAAAAGCCTGCCTCCCTGATGGCATGAGGTTGCATCAGTGAATATAGTATGTGCAACTGAATCATCTGGAAAGGCCTTATTAGATACAATATATAAAGAATTTAGAACAACATAAGCTCCCATCCAGATGTCTCTGTGAGGCTAGACCTCGCAAGACAATGCTAAACTACATACTGCACTCGTCACAACATCATGGTTTCACAGGAGAGCTAAAGTGCTGAACTGTCCAGACCACATTTAGTACAAGATGACTCAGGACTTTTGAGCAGCTAGAATTTAGCATCAAGCAAAAATGGGACAACATTCCTGTCCCAAAACTCCAGCAATCTGTCTCCTCACTTTCCAGATATTTACAGACTGTTGGTAAAAGAGATGCTACACAATGGTAGACATGGTCGTGTCTCAACTTTGTGGTGTGTTGCTGCCATGAAGTTCTAAATGAGTTAATATTTTTCATGAAACGGTAAAATGCATGTGAACAAATCATACTTTCATTTATAAATGAGTTATTAATCATTAGTTAATGACTTATTAATGTAACTAAATGAAGAGTCATTTATAAATATTTCTTCATGTTCAAATTATGATGAACTAATGTTATTCAGTTATAATAAACTAATTTGTTCAGTTATTAATCATTTGTTCATGACTTACTAATGAAAGTTATTATAAAGTGTTAGCACATTTAGTGGTATATAAGAATCATCAGCTTTACATGAAAAGGATAGAAATAGTGTTGAAAAGCAGCACACTGGGCTGTGGAAAGATTTTCATAAGAAATTATTTGTCTATGTATATTTTGGGCTCAGAGTAACAGAACAAAAAAATATGAAAAACCTTAAATAAACAAACGAAACAGCCAATGAAAAAATCGGGGGGGAAAAATCAGTACAGCACAGGTGCATGTTGTCTAGTAAGGTACAAATAAACAATGTAAATGTTCCTTTAATAGTACATAGTCAATTGTGCACCTTTGTGTACCTTAAAGGTTCAGAACATTCACTTTTCCAGAAAAATGAGCATTGTTGTTTGTACCTTTTCATAATGGATGAATAAATGTTAGTGTATTATTAGACTTTAACAACTGTAGTGCTATTATAAAGATTTGTATTGTTAAGTATTTCAGTTTTTCACAGAAATGTGCTGCTCAGCGTTTTCAAAGCACAAGTACAATATAATTCAGGTTTTCTGTTATTAAGTACACTGTAAGAAAAAAGGCACAAAACAGATATTTTTGGCCCAATAACTGACAAAGTACATGTACTCTTCAAGGTCCAACACTGTCATTATGGTTAAATTGTGCACCTTAAAATATTACCTACATTCAGTCATTGGTGCTTTTGCATTTTTTAAACAGTAAATACCTGTAAAAAATCTGGTGGCAGGATAGCTGAATGGAATCAATACACCTTCAAATACATTAATACTAAAACTAAATGTACTGGAGATGTAACCTTTACATTTCTACCCCAGTGACAGGAAACATACTGACCCCGTGGCTATGTGGAAAACAATGCTTATTTTTCAATAACTTGGCTTAGAAGTCGGGATGCACCAAATATTTGGCAACTGAAATATTTGAATAAGTGAAAAAAACAAATAATTTATACTGAACAATGAGGTTTGACACTGTTAGCTTTTTCTAGTTCATGGCTGTAGATGTGAACCAGAGTGGAGCTTTACCTTAGTAAGGTGTAATATTAGACATACATTTGACATTCAGAATTCTGCTTTCCTCACCAGCTAACAAAACAGGTTCACCAGCACAGTTACAGTTTGGTGGTGAAATGGAAGAAGACAACAAACTACAACCACAACCTTTACTAAACTACACTTGTTAATGATGAAGCCAGAATACAGCCGCTTAGCTTTGTGTTTGTGCTCTGGCAGCTGCAGTGATAGGGATCATCTCACAATTACCAGAAGAAATGTTTCAGTGTATGTAGCCAGTGGTGCTCACATTAAACAAACAAAACATAATTTTAGACATTTTCGAGATTTTGTATCATTTTTTTTATTAAATATTAGTAATAATGTAACATACATCTTCATACATATTCATATATTATCTTTTGTCATTTTTCTAAATTTGTTTTATACACAAATATAAAAGAATAATCATTTAAACTCATGTAATTACTTAACTCATGTAATCATTTAAATCTAATGTCGAACCAACTTATTAAAATACATTCATTCCTGACTAACTACAAGACTTATTTTACTAAATAGTTTAGTTACTAATTTTATAATAATTTATATAAATAAAGAACCATGTTTGGAATTCAGCCAAATGTTTCATTTTGTTCAGTTTCAGCCAGAAATTTCCATTGTGGTGAACCCTTATTTAGAAACATAAAGTGATGAACATAAACTCTTAGAAGCAACCAGTGGTTCCAGACTTAAGAGGTTATAACAGGTAATAATCATGCAAAACAAATTTCCTTATTTTCTTGAGAGTTAGATGTAGTTTAGATACTTCAAGTTTAAAAAATGTTACCTTAACTAGAAATGAATGTGCAAAATCACCTTAATTTGAATGTCTGGTGAGTTCACTGTTTTTGTGAGGTCACAAAAACTAACACATATCCTCCTACTGAGCCTCCCAGCAGGTTAGCCCCACCCATACACACTGAAGTTATAAGGAGTGGGTGCTCTGTATTGTACTATGCTTCTAAATGCAGTAAAATACAAAGCACCCAAATCAAAAGAAAGGTAATTTACATATAAAGTCTTAAAAGGTACAGTGACAAAGACTGACAAGAAGATACATATACAACAAATGACCTCTTAAACAAATGTTATAAGGACTTGTGAAAAATGTGTGACAAATACAGGCCACTGCACCTTTAAAAGAGGTTTCATGACTTGCTTTTAAAACTCATGGCCAAAACTTGACATCACACAAAGCAAAATATCACCTTTTTGAAGAATACTCTCATTAGTGGACTCTTATTTGCATATCTCCAGGATGACATTTAGGCAGGCGCATGGAAATGCCAGTTATGTCTGCATATGACGGACAGAGAGTGAGCAGCTACCACCCCCCTCCACTCTTATCCAGTTGATCTTTTCTTTTACTTCCTTGGTTGACTTGGTTGATCTTTCACATGGATTGCTGGTTTAAGGTTAATTAAAGCCAGAGTGAGAGAGCAAGAGAGGGAGGGGGAGAGAGAGATGGACTGTGCTCGTCACCCACTTAGAAGTCTTCAGCGTCTGGAGATTTTTATGAAACTTTAAGCACCAAACTTTTAATTGCTATTTCTTATTTTACTCTGATAAATCCTGACTCATAGGCTAATAATTACCCTCTAACACACATCCACACATGCACACAATGTTTAATCAATCAGGCATCTAATGTTATGACTCTAGGGCTTAAATCTGTTCGTTTTTTCTATGAAGAATATCACAGACATCTCAATAATGTGAGACTTTAAATGATGGGTATAATCTGCATGGAATAAACAGGGCAGCAACATTAAATAAGTAATCTACCAATCATTCTTCAAAGTAGGCACCTCTTGCTTAGATGCCAGCTTTCTTGGCATTTTCTCAGTCAGCTTTATGAGGTAGTCACCTGGAATGTCTTTCAGTTATCAGCTGTGTCTTGTCAAGAGTTCATGACTTGCATTTCTTGCCTCTTAATGTGTTTGAGACATCAGTTGTGGGTCTACTTTTAAGAATCTAACATTTGAAATATTTTGGTTTGTTTAACACTTTTAAGTTTACTACATGATTCCTTATGTGTTCCTTCATAGTCTGGATGACTTCAGTATTTATTTACAATGTAGGAAAAAATAAATAATAAAAACATTAAATGAGAAGGTGAGTGCAAACTTTTGACTGGTACTATAGGTGTGTGTGTGTGTGTAACTGCCAGCACTGCTTCAGAATTTTATAAAATGTAATGAAGTCTCAATTGAAAAAACTTTACAAAGGGCTTTTTAAATTTGAAGTTATAGATTAAGGAAGTGGAGACGTGACGACATCTATCATTATCCAGCATCTATGCACCTAGCTAATTGCTATTTTTTAATTGCTATTATTGCTATTATTATTATTGCTATTATTATTATTATTATTCAAACTATTAAATAATGGTCCTGTTACTCCAACATCAACATTAGTGCTCTCTGAATAACACCACTAACATTAATTTTATAAGAGTCAGTAAAAGTTTTGAAACATTAATAGACATGTCTGTTTCTGTCCTGTATATATTTATCACATTCATTTTCAAACAATACAATGTAACAATTTTACCTTAAAATAACACACAAAATAGTTTTAGTGGTAATAGTGATAATAGCATCTCCATCACTGCCACTGTGGGTCCTGAACGCCTGCTAGAACACTAACTTCAGACCTCACACAAGAACTGTAATGCTTTCCAGCACCATATCACACACCAACAAATACACGTCTTCTGTTTGCTATAAGAAGTTCACTAACCCCAGCATGGAAATCATGACAGAGGCTGCAAAGAGGCCAAAGTAGACGAACCAAAGAAGAGAAAAAGAGAGAGTGACCGAGCCAAAGACTGTACAAGACTAAACCTCAGACTGGCTTTTATTCTTTGGCAGACAGATATAAAAGATGCAGATTTCGAGCTGTTGGAGCAGGAATTGATAAGGCATTAGCTTTTATGCTGTGCTTGCATGTCTATGTCACAGTGAGGTTTTAGCAGCATATTGTCTCTGGTTCAGGTTTCATTAGTTTGGAATATGATGATTCAGAGTAAATAAGACAAAATATTTTCAAGTTTACGCTGATATAATGTCACATAGTTTACTTTGTGGTTAGCATGTACAGCACATTACATCTGAGGTTACATTAAGATTCTATCATGCTAAATTAAATTCTGTGTACAGGTATAAGTTTTACTCCAGCTATCGAAAGCTGTAGGAAACATGTACTCTTGTTGATGTTGTGTTCTCTATTAAGTAACTGGTATCTAACATGGATATCTACATAATCTATATCACTCCCCCCAGCACCCCATAAAAACTGACAGTGGTCCACTGTAGCTTAGATCTGCTTTTCTTGGTATCTTTAGCTTGCACGCTGTTTTAACATGAACTGATTAAATGAATACAATGAAAGGAAATCACATTAAATAATATGATGAATACTTAAACACTTCTGCAAAGCATTTCACTGTGACTGCAAAACCTGGCATTTGCCATCTCCTGCTGCTGTGCCAGTTTCTTCGGACAGCAAAGCAACAGGTAATACTGCTAGAGATGCAACACGTGCAGCCTGAATTCTAGAGTGTCGTACACGTGCTGCATATACTACAAAAATACATATTTTCTTTGTCATTTGATTTGTTTGCCCTGTTGGCACATCATTTTGCTTGCTTTTTAAAAGATTCATAAGTCCTGGGCATAGGGTTGCACCTAACGATTATTTTTTTTATCGATTAATCTAACGATTATTTTTTCGGTTAATCGATTAGTCTAATTGTTGCCTTGTTGCCTGCACTTAATAATGTACCCAAAATGATGAAAAAAAGATAAATCCTCTTAATATTTCTATATATTTTTTTTATTTTCTCATAACCTGCAAAACAAAATCCTGTGTTAAAATGTACCTTCTCTGTACAGTCAAACATAAAATCTCTCATGAAATTAAAGCAAGATTTTTAACAACGCAAAAAATGTTCAACTTGAACAACAAACAGAAGTAACTAACACACACCTTAGCACCTACACACAATCTCTCTTCCCCTCTAGTGTATGGCTCTACATGTCTCCTGTGTTGGGGTGACTGTAAGAACATTTAGGCATTACAGTGTTACATTATTAGGGTTAAATTAACACTTGGAGTGTTACTGCTTTAAGGTTAGACAAGCTATGGGAGTGTTACACCCTCAGTCTTAATTTAACTCTAATAGTGTTGATTTAACACTGGCAGATTTACTGTGTAAGCACACTTGATGTGTTTATAACTCAGCTCTGGGTCAGAGAACATTAAAATAGCGTACAATATCTTTTTTCTGAAAAGATGCAAATCACTGAATTTAGACCAATAACATGAGATGATGTTAGGAGCTGTAGCAGAATCTCTGTTGTGTATTTTGTTTTAACAATGTTCTAATAATATGAATTTATTTAGGACTTCCGTTTGTTAAATATAACACAACTAGTGCTTTATGAGATGTTCTGTTGTTTTCTGTGAACGTAATGACAATAAAAATAGTTATTTAAATACAGAAACAGCGAGTACGATGTGCTCTGCACTGCTGTGATGCTCGTGCACGCAAAGGGGAGTCGGATTCTGGCGGTGCTATTTTTTGAGCGGGTTCAATTTCAGACGATGGAGATTTGCGTTTTAGCCAGCGCTCCGTGTTTGCGTGCCACAAGTTCTTATCAGTGACTGTGTTGGTTCTGAAAGTTGACTGAGAGAAACGCCTCTAAAGCAGAAGGTTCTCGTAGCTCTGTAGACAGAGGAAGAGTGAGCGCGCCGAGTGCAGCGTCCAGTACGGAAGTAGATCCGCCTGACCATCCGCCCGTCTCACAACCCAAACCGAGCGAATGTTTCGCTGAACGTTTTCACTGTAATTGTGTGCGGGAGTTTCCCTCATTATTAAGGCTAAAATTGTGGAAATCAAAGAAATAGTGCGCAATCCCGCACTGAAATTCAGGCCCTGATAGCAGTAAAGGTGACTATAGTGACCACTACTAACGTGCACATTAGCAACACGTGCTAATATTTGTAATATATAATGCTAGGGTGGAGAGAACAAATCAACAGAACTTAAGGTGGTGTCTCGCCGTCGTCTTGACGAAGCGCTCCGGGATGCTTGCGCTTCAGGTGCTCGTGCATAGCGGTCGTGCTGCTGTGATAAGCCATCTCCATTTGGCAAAGCTTACATAGCACCACATTGTTCGGTCTCTGTCCCAAACTTAAGATGCCCGTGTGCGAGTTTTTTAGCCACAGCCTGCTCCCCGGAGAAATCCATGTTTTTAGTGGGTGTGGCCATCTTGGAAACGCGTCGACGCGCATTTTTGCAAATCCACATATTTTTGAAGTCGATTACGACGATTATGTCTACGCGTCGCCCCACCACTACCTGGGCATGTGACAATGCTATTAATAGCATAGAAAGCTTTGGCAGTCACTGAGTATACATTCTCACAAGATTCACACCAACAACCACAAACGCAGCATAATTTACCATCAGGACACCATTGACACCAGTGCAGGGTGACGCAAGGGCAAGGCATGACGATCTCTGCTGCATTCAAACTCTATTTCTATCAACATTATCACCAACAACAAGCACAAGAGCCGTCTATCCTTAAGGAGATAAACAAACACTTTGCTGCAGGCTCAGTTATAATAAGATTAAGTTCTAATGTGATATCATCTCAGCAGAAGCAACATAATTGAGCAAATGAAGCCTGAGGCTGGGTTTAAGTAGGCCAGCCTACTCCCAGGTTGCAACTTAAAGGAAAGGGTCAACCATTTTACAAAGAAAGTTTGAAAAGTTCTGGATGTGAATAGGCAAAGTGTTTTCTAAGGTGTAGAACATTTACTCTTTTGCCCTCATGAAGCATGCTTGGAGGCAGGTGCAGCACAAGTAATAGGGCGAAGCCAAGGAGCGTAGAATACGGTCGAATACTGGGGGGACTAAATTAACCAACAGATATGGCTGTTTCTGTCCTGTGTGGATTTATCACATTAATTTTAAGATGCGGCTTGCCCGTCCACAGTGAAAAATCAATATCAAGGTAGATTTTTAATCTGAGCCAGTCTTATGGACGTGTTCAAATTCAGGCTTACCTATTAGTCCAAACAAATGTGCATCAAGTTGTCAGCAGAGCAGCGTATAAGCCTTATCAAGTAAATAACTGCTATCTTACTTCAATTAACTGCTAAGTAAATGACTGCATACTCAGTGACGGTAATAGGCATCTGGGTGACCTAAGCACAAATGCTGTCTGGCCCTCCTGGGAGGGCAAAGTCCACAGACTTCAACTTCATGATGGAGCAAGGGGGTGACTTTGGGTGGGTGGTGGGTTTGCGAAAATTGCACACCAGAAAGCTTGTGCACTTGGGTGCACTGTGTGTTGACTTCCTGGGGGCTGGCAGCAGAGACTTTTTTGGTGCCCGCATCACTTGGGGCCCCACGCGGAGTGCATGATCCATATGGGCGGAGCTCCGGCCCTGTGCATACTACTACTTGATTAGCAACAACGAGGCTACAATCAAGCATATTTGCAGCATTGTTATTTATTTTATAACTATCATAACAGACATAGTCATAAGTAGCACCTAATAATTGCTTCACTTCCTGGATGATGTTGAATACAACTAGTTAATTGTCTTGAAAGCGCAAGTTATATACCATCTTTCTCCAACCCAAGACAGCACAAACACACACACACACACACACACAAACAAGTCCACAGCCTAGAACTGGGGTGTCAAACTCCAGTCCTGGAGGGCTGGATTCCTGCACAGTTTGGTGATCTTCCTGATCAAACACAAATGATTCAGCTCAGCAGCTTTAATTGTAGCATCTAGATACTATTTTCATAACCTACAACTAAGTTACAAAGCAATTAAACTTGGAGTCTTCACAATAAACAGTTTTAAAAGGGAAAAACTCTTTCCATGGCACATGACATGAATTTAGTAGGGCCCTAATCATAAGCTTGAGAGTTTTAAGCCTAAAATGTTGAGAAATAGATTATAATGATCCACTTGAAGTGCAGCAACACCACTATCACTACCACTGCAGTGCTGAGAATGATCCACCACCCAAATAATACCTGCTCTGTGGGGGTCCTGATCATTGAAGAACAGGTGAAAGGAGACTAATAACGTACACAGAGAAACAGTGGACTACAGTCTGTAATTGGAGAACTACAAAGTGCACCTGTATGCTCAGTGGAGCTAAAAAACTGGACATTTAGTAGAGATTCAATGAGGTTATTTTATTGTTAAGGCTCATTGGTGTATACATGAATAAAAGTGCTATGGTAAGGTGCAATTCAGTGCAGATACTGCTAGTAAAGACTACTGAGAGCCACTTCCAAGAGTGACTTGCATAATAAGGCTTTAAAAAAGCATTACAATGTATTATCAATTCATATACAGAATGGAGATGCTCTTTGTGATATCAATAGCAGACGTACATCCATGTGTCTTCAAAAAAGACTTTTCAATGTCATATGTAATGTCAAGACATTCTTACATGCTTAAGTTCTCCGCCATACAAATACAGACACACAAGCACTCTGACCAGTTCACCACCCCCACCACCAAAAGGTCCACATTCCAAGCTCATCCATAATGGATCTGGGTTGGGTGAATAAATCTTTAACATTATGACACAGCGCTGTCAGATCAACTTTTCTCTGTTATGTATTTTTCATGACCGCTTGCGTTGTTTTATTCATCTTTATTTCTCAAGATGAGGTCCTGGAGGGCATGGACACTATGGAGGCTCAGGTCACACACGCTAAATGCCCTCAGTAGTCAGACACACAAGCACAAAGCTCAGATTATAAACAGCCTCCATGCTTCGAAGAACTCAGCCAGGGTCAGTCAGACTCAATACTCTGAGGTAGTGGCCTGGTGCTCATATATTTTAGGGGATATGTAAACACTGAATCTCATACATACAGTAAATAAGGCTCGGCCAATATGAAAAATGTCACTGATCTTGTTTTTGTCCTAAAGTTAAAAAAAAAAAAAAAAAAAAACACAATAACGGCTACTTCACATATTACATATTGTTGTCCCTTAATGACATAACAGCTAAAAGCTGTTGTTGCACTTATTTAACATGTAACAGACAGCACTGAAGAGAACTCAGCCATTTCTTAACTGATGGGGTTTCAGACACTCTTGTACTGTCTTGTACTGTTGTAGTCTGACATGCCATGACTTTTGACCAATTACACCATCTAAAATTATTTTTTTCCAAACTGTTACATAGGCTTTTGTTCAGCACAAACTCAGCAACAACAGTGTCAAAAAAGAGTGTCATAAATCTATATTTTGATTAAATCTGCTCTAAACTTAGACTTTCCAAACACCTATTTTCAGATGTGCTGATATATTGTGAAAAAACACTCTAAACATTTCTAGCCAAGACTTTTGAGCTCTGAACTGAATAAACAGGTGTTGGATACACACTGCTCATTACAGTTTTTAGAAATTGTATGTGATTTTATTTCTAAAACTTAATGATTGTGAGTTGATACCGTTTTTTACTCAGTCACTAACCCTGCATTGAATATGTGAGAGTTATTTGTTCATGTGTAGCAATCTTTGCTTATAGAGACCAA
>BRDA01031255.1:0-10137 GCA_036984385.1 Crenuchus spilurus | reverse complement strand
ATGTAATAAATAAAGATTTTCAACTGGAATATTTTATTCACTGAGATCTAGGATGTTATTTTAGTGTTCCCTTTATTTTTTTGAGCAGTGTATTTACATAGTACATACAGTATATAGCATACAGTAAGTATATTACTATATAACTACATATAAGACCTGTTGGTCATGCACATCAGTGTATTACACATTATAGGCCTTTGCTCAAAAGCCCGTTAAAGAATATTTAGGTCACTACACAAATTTTTAATCCAAACATTTGGAGCCTGGTGAGTAATCTTTAATAGGGCACTTGTGTGCGAGAGGTTAATGTTCGTGGTTCGTCTCTGCTGTGACCTGTGGTCAGAGTTTAAGACAGCAGAGTTGAAGCAGCAGGCATCAATCATTAGCTCCAGCGCCTCCTCATCCAGGCTAAGGCCAGAGCCAAGCCAGAGGCCATTTCCCAGGCACACCTCTCTCTGCTTCTGGAAGCACGGCCACAGGATGGATGCGCGACTCTCTGACCTGTGTCCTCTGTCCGTCATCCTTTATCTACTCAGCGAGGGCTTTTCAGAACGTTCAGAGGAACACAAACAGGGAATTTTACAGTGTTAAGCACAGAACACGTAACTGCTGCATTTAGTCTTCTACTTTACATACATGCTTACATTAGGGGTGTCCAGGGATTATAATAACCAGTCACATCTTTGTTTTGGTCTTAAACTTGACTCTAAAGATCGATGTTTCCGTTTATATAGCGGGGCATTTTGTGATAGCTATGAGTGGACATAACTTTCATCAGAATATATTTACTATGATCAGTAATCCAGCAACATTATTTTTATTATCTGAATGAACATCAGTGGTACAATATGAGTAACAGCAGGGTTGCCAGCTCATGAAAAATTCTCCACGTCATATGTTGCCTGAAACTCGTACTACACAAGTTCACACCAGCCCAAAATGTAAAGTGTTAAATCACAGACATTTAAAGAAGCTATAAATTGTTTTTTTAAGTGTCGGTATACTGCTCTTAACATTTCATTTGATCTTACTTGTTCACTTTCTTTTTTTTTTTTTTAAGTATTTTGTATATTATTATTATTGTTAAAGAGTGTACTGTAAGATGAGACAAAATACTGCTGTGTCCCTGTCCATGCCCCCGTATCATCTATGTCTCGTGTTCTGTTTTTGTTTATGTACTGTGAAGTCACCATGTGCTGTCTGTTTATATCCACATCATGTCTCATCCACCCCCTTGCCATGTCATGTTATGTCAGTGCCCTGCCTTGGGAAAATTCAGCAAAAAATGAGATTTTATCCGAGAATCCAAAACATACCCTGGAAATCTTAAAGGGTTTACCTTTCAAATATATATAGCTTGACTCGAAATATATATTATTAGATTCTAGTGAGAGGAGCTTAAATAAGCAGTGCAACCTTTTTCTGAGCGAGACTGACAGCTGCATGTTTTCCCACCAAGTGACATGATCTGTCATTCATGATGATGACATAGTAATTCTAGAGATTCCATTGGTGGATTACTGGCTGTGGAATGTGTGCAAATGACCATTTTGTCTCTTATAAACAAAAGAGAGCTTAGCTGAACAAAGACCTCTCACCTATCTCATAAATATGCAATCTAGGAACCACTGAATGAGTGAAAACAGAGTGTCGCCTCACATTAGTTAAGCTCTAGAAATAAAACCACATACAATGTCTAAAAACTGTAATGAGCAGTGTGTAGCCAAGACCTCTGTTTATTCAGTTCTGAGCTCAAACGTCTTGGCTAGAAATGTTTAGAATGTTTTTTTCACAATATATCAGCACATCTGAAAACAGGTTTTTGGAACGTCTAAGTTTAGAGCAGTTTTAATCAGAATATAGATTTATGACACTCTTACTGTTCTGACACTGTTGTTGCTGAGTTTGTACTGAACAGAAGTCTGTAACACTTTGGATAAAATAATTTTAGATGTGTGTACTTTTGTGAAAAAGTGAAGGCATGTCAGACTACATCAGAATGTCTGAAACACCCTCAGACTGCAGGGGGTTAAATGCAGAGGTCAAATTCCTCTGTGTACAAGCACAATGGCCAAGAAGTGTACACTTTCAGTTTTAGCTCCTCATGTTTTTACACACTAATAACAACTTATTCTCTTTCTACTCTGCTGAAAGAAGAGGTTTAAATGGATTTTGTTAAATTGCATTTGAAACTTTATCAGCTGTCTAAATGAGTGTGTCGCAAACCTACAGCGGCTGCATAACTCCTCTGTGATTGAATCTCTCATAAAACTCATGTGTTCTTGCTATAATGGAGTCTCTGTCTCATCTTGGTTGGCATTCTACTGGTTCGTTGATGCACCATAGTCCTACAAGCTTTCTCCAGTGCGGTCTGCTGAGGACCCCTCCACTTATATTACCCACATCAGTACCGGGTTTGGATTTGAAAGCCTGAAAAGATCCACCAACAGAACTTTCTTTCTTCCAGATCCATGTCTATAGACCTTCTCTACTGTACACACTCAAAGCTCTTTGACAATAGGGACAGGGTCACTTCAACCACCACCAGTCATCAGACGATGGTCCGCACCAGAACTCTCACACATTAGCTAATAGACGGAGAAATGAGGACAGACTGACAAGTGCGGAAAGGTTTACTTCATAAAGAGCAATACGAAACACTTAATAATACAGTCCAATGTCAAAACCAACCAAGAGGGCAGATTTAAGGAGTAGTCAAAACACAGGGAGAGGTCAGAAAGAGATCAAACTACACCAAGGCAAGAATACTGAGGGCTAAGACTAGGTTAAAAACAGATCAAGGACAAGACACGGGAATATAATACTGATATAACGCTCGAGATGCTCTGGAACATATACAGTACTTAGCAATATGCGAAGGGGAGCAAAGAGTCTTTATAGGAGTGTTGATGAGGATAAACTGGATTCAGCTAGGAAGGAGGTCTCATGACTGGTGGAAACAGCTGGGAGGAAGTCACATGGGTGCTCAGGATTCTGGGATATGGAGTTCTGGTGAGGAAATGGGACAGGCTGGAGAAGCAGGGAACGTGACACATTTACTACATCCAAAATGTAAAATTCAGTAAATAAAGAGTAGAAGTAAAAGATGGATTCACTTATTTACACTTAAAATATCAATAAAAACTGACAATTAACTGGAGTGCACAAGTATAAAACCCTACAAAGCTCAGTAATCACTAATGGACCTACAACCCTTGAAGAACTTTGTGTAGAACTTCATACTGTCTAGTTATATATGAACTTAATCTGCAAATCAAAGCTTATATCTAAACTCTGACAAGCTCCAGTTCCTCCCATATACTGTGATAGCTCTCAGCACTCAAAGCTGTCTTCTCTCTGCTGCTCTACATGTGGCCACACAATGGATGTTTTATGTCTCGGCTGTCTCTATAGGACGTTTTCTCTTCCTTTAGGCAATTCGTTTTCAGTTTAAAACAGCGTGTATGGTGAAAGATTGAAGAACAAGGACTTCCAGCTCATATAAAAACCATCATTTTATAAACACTGACTCAAGGTGATGCCAAACCCAATTCTTCATTCATTAGCTGGACAATAAAGCTTCACTCTATTCTAAACAACCTCCCCTCTTTTCTCCTCCACAGTATAATACTGTAAAAAGCCAATCACCCCTTTGTTCTACCAACACCAGAAGAGGAAACCCCCTAAATGATATTTTTTCAACTTAATATTTTTCTTAAGTCATTTTAAACATGCATGCAGTGCCATTTATCACTCTGATGTCTTAAAAATGTCACTATATATCAAATATGATACACTGCAGAAGCATAACGAACATCTCCATGGATGGCTCTATAAACGAACAGTTTGTAAATGAGATCTCGGCATGTAAAATAGATTTTTAAACACTTGAAACAGCAAATAAATGAAATAAACCTACGGAAAGTTGTAAAACCAAGACAAGAACAAAAGCCTCTGTAGCTTTACATAACATTTTTTGTTTTTAAACATTTTGTGGGAATTTTATTTCCAGAACTACGTTTCGTCCCTCAAAATGTCATCTTAATATTCCCAAAATGTTTTTTTTTCTGAAATGACGTTGAAGAAACCCACCCCAAAGAAAAATGTATAAATATATAGAATCTAAAATAGATGGTTTTTCAAGTGTTCTTGAGCAAAGGAAATGGTTATAAGATCAGCTCTCAGCAGCTATTCTCAGCAACGTAAGTGTCATAAACCAATCCCAGTTCAGCATTTTCACTCAGAGTTCTTCTATATTCTTTGGTTTTCTTGTGAGAATTAGCATAGCATAGCATAGCAGTTAGTGTAGCTGGTGGTCAAAAACAGCAAGTGGTAAATAAAACACATGGTAAATAAAAACGGCTGACAGATGGCCAGGAACTGCATCAGCAAGGATTTCTGTAAAATCCTTATATATAAAGTATCAGTGTCTTCACATGGTGATGGACTATAGTTGATGGGTTTTTTTCTTTGTATCCAGAGCAGTACATGTGTATCCTAAAGCCTTAAAATGCTCATTTACTTTTTTGTGAATGACCACAAAGTGTGATGATGTAAAACTTGCCGTTAAGTTATAAAACCCATAAAAACGTTACTTGTTACTTGTATTTAAATGCTCTAATACATGGACACATGAATAACCATCGATCCACTACCTCAACTGCTTAATCCAGTTCAGGGTGGTGTTGAGTTCCTATACCCACTCACTGGGTGCTGAGCAGGGCGTTTCACTATTTCAGCTACTGCCATGTCAGAGTGCCAATCACGTGAATAATGAAAAATAGGTCAGTTGTAAAAAATACAAGCAAAGCCTGGAAGGAGAATAAAAATGTGACCCCGCCTGTAAAAACCCGGTCAAACTCACTTATTGAGATATTGTGTTGTTTAACTGATCCATCACATTTGTGACAAAAATAAGCCAGTTGGTTTTATTGCTGTACATGAAAGATAATAGTCTCAAATCTCTATTGTGCATATTGTGTTTTCTATTGTGTTTTCATAAAAAAATTACCTCACCAAATAAGTTGTGCAACAAGCCATTCAACAAATTTGCTAATTTTGCAAAAAACAAACAAAAAAAAATTTGTTTCTCTGACCCCACAAATCCTGAGATAGCACTACTTCTACCTCAGAGATGCACAAACTCGGGTGTAATTCGGGTCCTGAATTACTTTTCTTCACTGTAGAAATGAGTTTGAGCTCATGTACCACGACAGGTCAGATATCGGGCTCATCTTTCAGTCTTCATTTCTGGTAAATTTGGGAATGTTTGGATTAACTGTTAATTACTTCTGATTAATTAATATAATGTGACACAAACACAAAGAGTTGAGTCTCAGAATGTCTGAGAGATAATAGAAATTTTGTCTGAGGATTCTCTTAACAGTACTAGTTCCAAATATGCATATAACTTGTATTTGGGGAAAAATTGACTTTGGCTGGGTTTTCCCAGACGGGGTCACATTTTGAAACACATGAAAGTGTTAATGTAACCCTTCTTTTACATAAGTTCTGGGAACGTGGACCGCTGTTCTAAAAACTCTTCGAATGACATTTTTTTGTGTTTTAAATTGGAGAGAAACGTGTGGGAGGAAGAAGAAAAGAATCAATAAAAGAAAATGTCAGAGTGTAATGACAGGAAATGATGCTGGGAGATGAATAGGGCAGCTATTGGCAAGTGTCTAATGGAAGCAGATAAAAGTGTGTCTGTTTCACATACTAATTGCTGGAGGGCCAGAAAACGTCCCGCAGTGTGGAGGAGAAAAAGGAAAAAACGGTCACGTCGGGCGCTCTCCTCGTATCACCTGACGAAAACAGACGCAGTGAGGCCTTGCCAAAACAAACCGTGATTAATTAGCGGGTGGCTTTCGGGGCTCAGGCAAAGCCGCATTATAAATAACTGGGTCCAAAAAGCTCTGGGCTCTCAGACAGACAGGGGTCTGCTTGTCAGAAGGGGTCCCGAACAGGAGGCCTGTGCACATTGTGCTCATTTCCTCATGGCTATCTCTCACTGGGGGCTGTATTTTCATAACCGCCCACTCGAGTTCACCCGAGACATTTGATTTAGGACTCCAATACAAACAATTTGGGGAAAGGGAGAAGGGGAGGTGTTGAAAATAAATTGGATTCCAGGGGTAGGCCAAGGACTTAGCTTAGCTTTAGATGCTCCCTGCAGCCGCAGAGTCCTTTTGGGATGAATAAAGTGTAGCCCCGAGGCTAACAAGCTGTACACACTAATGTTACTTAAACAAGTAGCCGAGTTTTATCCTTAACAAAACACCAGGATTTAGCCCACATTACACAGAGGAACTGATTCAACCAGACAGCCAGCTAAACTCTAAAACTACAACAGCTCTGTCCTCTTTGTTTATCATTTAATTAAAAAAGGTCATATTTTTATATTTGGTACACAAAGTGGCGTTTAAAACCTTTTTATTTTTGTTTTAATGTTGATCAGTCTGGCTCATACACTCTTTAAAAAAACAGTTCTTCTTCAGTAAAGAAAATTGTTCTATATAGAACCATGAACTCTCAAAGAACCCTTCATGTGAATAAAGGGTACTTTTGATGGTGAAAGTGTTCTTCAGATTGATGAGGAATGTGTTGTAGATGGCTTGTAATAATGACCAAAAATTTACTTTCACAATATTCTAATTTTGTAGGTTTGCCAGTAATTGTTATGTACTAAACATTGTGGATGAAAAATAAAATGTGTGAAAAAATTACGGCACATTAAATACTGTAAGTTTAAATTTTTTCCAAAGTGTAAAATTCAGAAAATAGAAATTGCACTAAAATGTGCAGAAACTAATATAGAGCTGAACGTACATCTTACTTAAAGGAAAAAAACCCTAAAATGTATTATTTGGGCAGAAGTGCAGCATAAGACAGTATGTAATAGAGGCTATAATGATTCTGTCAGTAAACAGCCAACAGCTTGTGTGAACCTTAAAGAGCCACGTGTGTTAATTATACAAACACATACAGTGTTAATTACACACACTCTGGAAGCACTGTTAACACATGTGCTGTTAATTGGAGAAGTGATTAAAGTGTCTGAGATGTTAACTGAGTTTTATGAGCCTTTCTGATGATCCCGATGCTGAGGAGACCTGAGCTGATAGACAATACCATTGTCCATTGTGATGCTACCCTTCCGTCTACACCAAAAGTGAGTCTTGTTCCCCTGTGATGTTCATGTTATCCTGTCCTGTCTCTGTGACTGACTTCTAGTTTTACTTTCACTTTCTTCTCTTGTTGGGAATGGTAGGTTGTCTTATCTTCAAACACATATTTGCTGACATTTCTATTTTAATGAAGAGAAGAGCGCTTTTCAGTGAAGAAGCAACACCAATGTTATGGCACTAATGCTAACAGCACCTTACCTTATATATTACTCTAAACAGCACAATAAATAATACTAACATCAAGTTTTCAACAAATAAGGAATTATTTTTCAGAAATTACAAAAGATTTAAAAAGAGCTAAAACGTGATTTTAACTTTTTTAAAAATGTTCTGAAAAGTCTGAAAAAACAGATGTTGTACGATATTTAGTGGCCAAGTTTGTTGAGGTCATATGACATAACTATGACTTGCATACATAGGTTATATCTAGGACAAGTAAGAAAAGACTGTTAGTAGTTAGTAGGGGTGATGAGCTGTGAATGGACAAGAAAAGGGAAAAAGTTCATTTTTGTGCATGATTTAAATGAAAAAGGTAAACTGTCATTACAGTATATACATAAATTGACATATTCAAAGTCTTTTGTTTTAATGTTGATGAGCAACGTGAAATACATCACTTTATGTGTAGATTTTTTACTTAAAATATAGCCAAAAATGAACTTTTTCGCAATACTGTAATTACTGGAGAATACTGTAATTACCAATATGTGCATAGATTTAAAAAAAAAAATCTTATAATGGGAATGGAGTCAGTAAAATCAGCTCTCTTTTTTGGTCATGGTTGTAATCAGTCCAGTCCTATTCAAGAGCCTAAATCCTTAATAAGACAGAATTTGCATATACAGCACTGTTACGAGCACTGAAAATACATATAGCATTCCAGCCTGTCAAAAATGATTCAGAACAAAATGCGGTGTACTCAAAATCTGCCCAAGGGGCATTCCTAACACGAGGAATTTGAAATGACTCATCCCACTTTTATCTAATACCCACTCAGTCACAGTCCTGGTACAATTGGCTCACTGGAGGAAAAATAAATAAGTAATAATCACAATTACACTGCATTCTCTGCCACCGTCCTATGGCTGCCAAGATCTTTCAGCGCATTCCAAATCCTCACATGATTGGTGAGGACGTTATTTCTAAACAATTTAGCGGCGATGAGAGAAAAATGATTCAAAGCGATCGTTTGTTGACCCTTTGCTGTAATGGAAAAAAAGACTTTACATTAACAATGGCTGTTTTGCCCCTGGAGGATCAACCTAAAGATGGGGAACAATTGGAGACGGGCGCACGCAGAGTGACATCATCGTGGGTCAGCGAGTCATTGGAGGGTCTGATTGAGTGGAAGAAGTTGAGTCACTCTAGCTCCACAGTGGCCGTTTGACGGGCAGTTTTCTCCGCGTGACTACCAGGCAAAGCCGCTGGCCTCTTCCTCCAAAGGCAACAACAGAAGCTTTATGGTCGGAGGAAAAGCACAGGAAGCGGGTGTTTGTCGTGGTAGGTCACACATTAAATCAGATTTAGGAGATCAGAGGGGTGAGCCTTCTGTTCAGTCAGGGATATTAAGAGATTAGCCTTGGGGGCTTCGTGGCTGAGGAGTGAGATAGTGTCTCAGGAATGGTAGTAACCACAGAGAGAATGGTAAGAAGTGTTGAAGTCAAGACCACTAGAGCAGAGTCTGAGTCAAGACTAAGACTGGGCCACATCGAATACATGTCAAGACCAAGACTTTTAGTAATCGAGTCAGTGTCAAAACCAAGACTGGGCCACATCAAGACCAAGACCTTTAGTAGTCAAGTCTGAGTCAAGAGCAAGACTGGGACACAGAGTCCAAGTCAGGACCAAGAATTTTAGTAATCAAGACCAAGACTTTTAGTAATCAAGTCTGGAGTGAAGACCTAGACTTTTAGTAGCCTGAGTCAAGACCAATACCTTTAGTAACTGAGTCACAATGTCCAAGTCAAGACCAAGAATTTTAGTAATCAAGACCAAGACTTTTAGTAGTCAAGTTTGAGTCAAGAAAAAGACAGGAACACATCAAGTACAAGTCAAGACCAAGACTTTTAGTAACCAAGTCTAGAGTGAAGACCTAGACTTTTAGTAGCCTGAGTCAAGAGCAATACTTTTAGTAACCAAATATGAGTCAAGACCAAGACTGGGACACATCAAGTACAAGTCAAGACCAAGACTTTGAGTAGGTGAGTTTGAATCAGGACCGAGACTGGGACACGTAAAGTTCACATACACTTCGCCATATATTTTAAAACCTGGGATGGCGATCATCCAACATCCTATCCCCATTGTTTCTGGTTCATGTCAACGAATACAATCAAATCTACAGAGCAATACTAGCAGAAAGCCTTCCCTGGATAGTAGAGACTAACAAGCAGGATAAACTCTTTCATACTCTTGACTTAAGAAGAAACTGAATGAGAAGGTGTCCCAATACTCTTATCCTTAAAAAGTATTTATTCATCATAAAAATTACTCTCAAATTTTCCCTGTTCTGCTTCTTAACGGTATATGAATAACTCGTGAATCAAAAAGATGATGGTATCAATGTGTGATGCATCCCATTTTAGAGAGTCAAATTAAACAGACAACTCATTTACATTTATGAATGTGAACCATCAAGACACTCAAATCTGAACTGAGGAATGAGGCTGTAATGTGAATGAAGCCCAAGTCTCTGTCTAATAGCTAATGTTTGGTGAGTTCTGGTGCGGATAGGCATCTGACCATTGGTGGTGGCTGAGGTGACTCTGAACCAGCTGACTTGGAGCTTTGAGTAGAAAAGGAATTAAGGTAGCATTCACCTGATGTACAGCTCTGCAGATTCAAACAACATGTACAGTCATGGCCAAAAGTTTTAAGAATGACACAAACATCAATGTCCACAAAGTCTACTGCTTCAGTTTTTATAATGGCAATTTGCATATACTCCAGA
>BRDA01031247.1:0-11474 GCA_036984385.1 Crenuchus spilurus | reverse complement strand
CCCCATGCAAGAGCACACGGATCTGTGGAAGCGCCGTAATGGCTGCTGTGCCGAAAGGCCGATGCTGGAGCTGGACTTTCTCCTTACCCACCCACTCATCCTCCCTCCCAATGACTTGGCTATATCTGTGTGTATTTGTGCTTATGCAAAAAAAAATGGGACAGTGTGGGAGGATGTTTATTATCTCCTGTTTTTCCCAATGTTAATGCTGTTATTTTCAATTTTATGCAATTTCGTTGTACTTGTTGCAATGACAATAAACCATACCTTATACCTTATTTTGTTCTCAACGCATTCCACTATGTAATAAATAAAGATTTTTAACTGGAATATTTTATTCACTGAGATCTAGGATGTGTTATTTTAGTGTTCCCTTTATTTTTTGAGCAGTGTATATAAAATGTTAATTGTCATATGCACACCCTTTGATATGACACACAAAAGTGAGCTGAGGTGCATTTTGTTTCCACTGATACTGCTTGAAATGTTCCTACAGCTTAATTGGAATCCACCAGTGGTAAATTGAATTGTTTGGACATGACTGAGGATTGCCAACACCTGCCAGTAAAAGGATTCACATTTGCATGTCAGAGCAAACTACAAGCCATGGGGTGAAACTTCAGAAACAGGATTGTATCAAGACATAGATCTGTAGAAGGGTGTAGACAAATTTTTGCAGCTTTACAGGTCCCAAAGAGCACAGTGTCCACCATAATTTGTAAATGGAAGAAGTTTTGTAACCACCAAAAAATTGTTAGACCTGGTTGCCCGGCCAAACTGAGCATTTGGGGAAGACGGGACTTCGCCAGGGAGTAAGCAGAAACCCGAGGGTCACTCTAATAGAGCCCATGTGTATCCATATGGAGATGGGAGAACCTTTTAGAAGATCAGGCTTCCAGGCAGCCCTCCACAAATCATGTCTTTATGGTAGAGTGGCCAGATGGAATTTACTGAAAAGCTTACAGTTTAGCAAAAGGCACCTAGAGGACTTTCAAATTTTCAAATTGGTGCACAGCCACAAAACTACCAGTACCTCCTGGACCATGGTATCCCTGTTCTTAGTTGGCCAGCAAACTCGCCTGACCTTAACCCCATAGAAAATCTATGATATATTGTGAAGAGGAAGATGCAATACGCCAGACCCAACAATTCAGAAGAGCTGAAGGCCACTATCAGAGCAACCTGGGCTCTCATAACACCTGAGCAGTGCCACAGACTGATGCCACACTGCACTGCTGCAGTAATCCAGGCCAAAGGAGCCCCAACTACTTTTCAGTTGGCCAACATTTCTAAAAATCCTTTTTTGTATTGGTCATAATTAATAATGAATGATAATACTCAATTTTTGGGATTTTCATTAGTTGTCAGTTTTAGTCATCAAAATGAAAAGAAATAAACATTTGAAATATATCAGTCTGTGTGTAATGAATGAATATAATACACAAGTTTCATTTTTTGAAAGGAATTACTGAAATCAACTTTTTCATGATATTTTCATTTAATGACCAGCACCTGTATATGAAACACACACACACACACACAAATAAATAAATATATACTATGTCTGTCACAAACAATTTATTGGTCTTATGTATGTACATTCAGACATTATTAAACTGTTTGTAAATAACAGCTGTTCAGGGATAAAATGAAGACAGTTTCTGCATCACAACAGTATAAAAGCTGCTCTACAGTCACTTACTGACATCTAATGACCAAGCTCAGTAACTATCCTGTAATAATGTGTCTGTTGTCTTCAGGCCTTTTACATGAGAGCAACAAAAACAAAAACAAAACCCTTATGATTACAGAGAAGATAATGTTATAGCTGACAAAACTGCACAGCTGGAACAAGAACAAATGATTATAGAAGCATTTAAATGTCACTCAGTCATTTTAAACAGAATCAACTTGACTTGGAATAAAGTATATAATGAATAAAATATAATTTAAAGAGATGCAGTTTACTTTTCACAGATGTATTTTTTCAGTTTACGACATGAAGCATCAAACCAAACATCTGTAACACCACTTTCATTCCCAAGACTACCACAGTTCTCTCCTGAGGGGTCTTCATGTGTCCAGTCATCAGGTTCATCTTTTTCCATCTCCCGTCTATACCAGAATCTACATAAATGGAGAAAATGCACTGTAAGACTGTGTGATGTGCTTTTCTTAATTCATTTTTACAGTCTTATTTTTGGTTCTCTAAATATAATACAAAAGCACTGTATAAGCTGTAGAAGTGAACATGGCTCTTACTCTACACCTGTGTCCTTCAGTGATTTGTTGTTCACCCACATCCACTTTCCCTCAGTCTCCAAATCATTCAGTCCAATCCAGTGATTCTCTTTAACATTTGAGGAAACAAATTTCTAAAGAAAAAAGTTAAAATTGAGTTAATTACATACAGTGGTAAATTGCTTTAAGTTAAAGTAACAATATTTCTGGTGTTAACGGTGGTATCAGAATATATACTACTAAATTACTGAGACTGATTACAGATGAGTAGATGTATGAGGATGAATAGAGACAAATGCAGATAAGTACAGTTAAGAAGATGGCTACAGTTTAATAAAGATGAGTACAGATGAGAAAATGAGTCCCCATAAGTAGGGATGCACCGATCCAGTTTTATCAGTTCCGATACCAATATGACACATATACTTTGCATATTGATCCAATGCCATTGTTGAATTAGTAAACCATACACTTCACCATGTAGGAAAGAACAAAGGCATTGACGTAAACATTACTGTAAAACAAAATTAACACACAATTACATGTACTGGATTACTATTTATTTGTCAGTAAAATGAAAAGAAATAGATAGATACTTTATTGTAAATTTACATTTTGATTCCCCTGCCCAAAAACTAACATTTTTTTAAAATAACATAATAAACTACTGTTATGTGTCCTGCAGAGGAGTAGAAAATATAACAATATAACACAATAAATTAACAAGATAAAAAACACATTCCTACTGCAAAGTTCTAAACCTTTAGAACTGTTAATGTACTTCAGTTAACATATGAGCAAGCCTTTGACTCTGATGTATTTCCTGTTGTAATTATGCAGTGAGCAGAAACTTCTGAATGGAAAAGTGAGAGGTGAGCAGCCAGATGCGCATGTGCAGCAGCGAGAAACGAACGGAGTGACTCATGCAGCTGTGCAAAGACGCAAATATCGTTTCTCAGCTCGAGTTGTCGTTATTTGCTCATTTCTCTTGTTTCACCACTCAACTCACAGTTGTTTCTGCTTGTTGCTGTTGCGTGCTCTCGGTTTCACCCCGTTTTTACTACAAAGACCCTACTTTGGAACAATGTCATCGACAGCAGATGACTCACCTTCGTCTTTGTTTTTATTTTCAGGGCTTTCTCTACTGGCCATCTTCCCATAACTTGCTACTGTTTAAATGTGCTCCTACAACAGAGCATGCAGTTCAGTGTGCAGTCTGATAGTGTGCTGCATGATTAGGGTGTAACCGGTGGCAAAATCACACTTCAGAACTCACTGTGAAGCTGCTTAGACATGAAATGGAAATAAACATTAATGCTTATCGAATTCTGTTGTCCTGGCTTATCATCGTTATAGAGGGAAAAATGATCGTGAAACACATCGAGATTGTTTTTATCACCCAGCACTAAATAGGACACGTCTGAGTTCCAGATAAGCTGAAGCTTATTACTTTAACATTCTTTAACGGTACTGATATGTCTCCACTATTATTCTGGCAGAGCGGTTTCAGAAAAAATATTTTCGTAATGGTAAATAATATCTTAGGGACGTGTGTTCAAGCAAGTGACAGACGCCTTCATCTTTGACCAATGACATGGGCTGTGCATCCAAAATAAATTCCAGAACATTTTTTGTTATATTTGTTGCTTTCATGCTATCAGTAAAGATTCATTTTTGTCTCATCAGTCCATAAAACTTGTCTCTGTACTTCTTGGCAAATTCAAGCCTTTTTCTTCTTCTTGCTAATTAGTGGTGTACATCTTCTGGTGAAGCCTTTGTACTTTTGTTCATGAAGTCTTCTGTGAACAGTAGATTATGATACCTTCACTCCTGTCCTCTGGAGGTTGTTGCTGATGTAACTAAATTGTTTTAGGGTCTTTCTTTAGACATTCAGCAGTGTTTTTTTTTTTATAATCAGTGTTAACGGGACACTCCTGGACAACAGAACAGACCTGTCAGTCATATGTTACAATACTGTCGCTCACAATGAAAATCGGTGGGTTCAGACAAAGTTCTTCTGAACTGTGTATCAGATATAGATGTAAATGCCTGTGAATAAAAGCTGAAATGTTGATCTTTTGTCTCATATTCATATTTTAATATCAAACCCACATGTTTTCAGCCTTCAGCAAAAATAAAGGATTATCCTCACTGTTCCAATACTTTTGGAGGGGAGTGTATGTGTAGAGATGCTTATCCAACCAGTGCACTTAAGTGGGATCCACATGGGGTGATCATGTATAAAGATGATTATAGATGAGATGACCACAGATTATTGGAGATGTATACAGTTAAGTAGAGATGAGTAAAGATTATGTTTAGATGGGTACTGATGGCTAGAACAGTAAAGATAACAGCAGATGATGTTAGAAGTACATGTTAGTGCTGTGGTTTCAGTGATGTAACAGATGTCAGTTCTGATTTATAAAATTTTAATTCCCCTACTGTAAATCAGTGAAATGCTGGTTGAGGCTTAGAATGGACTGACACCAGTGACTGGAGCTATAAGGACGTCTGTAATAAAGTCCAGCTTGCTGGTTAACTGTGGCTGAAGTGTCAATACAAGCACGTAGACTCACCTGTTCATCTTGACTGGTTATTATAACCAGGTGGGCTCCTTTCTCAACACATTTATCTCTGCTGTTCATCCAGTCCAGTTTATCAGTCGAGAAGTAGTAACATTTTAAACCAAAAGATCTCCATCCTGCCTCACATTGTCCACATTTTTGACATTCTTTTGATAAAAAGAGAAACAAAATATCTGTTATGGAATAAGGTTTACATTTTGACTGAGGTTTAGGGCTCATACTCATACTAAACACATTTTGCCTGTACCGTCATGGAACGCGGTTATAAATATAGCGTTTGAACGGAAAAGTCTGCAGAGAACCAAAACTTTATTATTTTTTTGCCAAACTCTTTTGGCCAGGAGGGGGCCCCCTGATCTCTGGGGCCCCAAGCAATTGCGTGGTTTGCGTGTTGGTTAGGTTGGTTAAGTATTTTCATTTTATCACAAGAACAAAACATTCATACTCACCTTTGACTGAAAATTAAATAATATAGTACAAAACCAATGATCAACAATAATAATCACTGCCACATTAGTCCGGACCAACTTAACTGCAATAACAGTAACATAACTGCAAGCAAACCAAAGTTAATGACTGTAACACATAGTTTCTCTTCTTTTTATTTCACATACTTTCTGTTCACTGTGCTGCCTGTAACTGTCTTAGTTCATTTTCATTATATCACAAGAATATTCACAACATTAATATGAACTCACCTTTGACTGAATCAAGCTGCTTTAATGCTTTTGTGTAGTTCAGCTGAACCTGATCCAGTTGTGATTTTAACTCTTTAGTCACAGTGAAGGAAAGAGTTCAAGTATGTCATTAGTTAAACATGATAACAAAATTAAATAATATAGTACAAAACTACTGGTCAACAATAATAATCACTGTAACATTTAATCCAGAGCATCTTAACTGCAATAACAATAGCGTAACGTTACATAAAATGCATAAAGTGCATTTATGTACAGTGTATCACAAAAATTTGTACACCCCTCACATTTCTGCAGATATTTAAGTATATCTTTTCATGGGACAACACTGACAAAATGACACTTGTGACTCATTACTGTTACTAGGTCTCAGGTGTGCATAGGGAGCAGGTGTGTTCAATTTTGTAGTACAGCTCTCACACTCTCATACTGGTCACTGAAAGTTCCAACATGGCACCTCATGACAAAGAACTCTCTGAGGATCTTAAAAGATGAGTTGTTGCACTACATGAAGATGGCAAAGGCTACAAGAACATTGCCAACACCCTGAAACTGAGCTGCAGCACAGTGGCCAAGATCATCCAGCATTTTAAAAGAGCAGGGTCCACTCAGAACAGACCTCGCGTTGGTCATCCAAAGAAGCTGAGTGCACGTGCTCAGTGTCACATCCAAATGTTGTCTTTGAACGATAGACACAGGAGTGCTGTCAGCATTGCTGCAGTGATTGAAGAGGTGGGGGGTCAGCCTGTCAGTGCTCAGACCATACGCCGCACACTACATCAAATTGGTCTGCATGGCTGTCACCCCAGAAGGAAGCCTCTTCTGAAGTCTGTACACAAGAAAGCCCGCAAACAGTTTGCTGAAGACATGTCAACAAAGGACATGGATTACTGGAACCATGTCCTATGGTCTGATGAGACCAAGACTAATTTGTTTGGTTCAGATGGTCTCCAGCATGTGTGGCGGCAATCAGGTGAGGAGTACAAAGATAAGTGTGTCATGCCTACAGTCAAGCATGGTGGTGGGAATGCCATGGTCTGGGGCTGCATGAGTGCAGCAGGTGTTGGGGAGTTACATTTCATTGAGGGACACATGAACTCCAATATGTACTGTGAAATAATGAAGCAGAGCATGAACCCCTCCCTCTGGAAACTGGGTCGCAGGGCAGTGTTCCAGCATGATAATGACCCCAAACACACCTCTAAGATGACCACTGCTTTATTGAAGAGGCTGAGGGTAAAGGTGATGGACTGGCCAAGCATGTCTCCAGACTTAAACCCAATAGAACATCTTTGGGGCATCCTCAAGCGGAAGGTGGAGGAGCGCAATGTCTCGAATATCCACCAGCTCCGTGATGTCGTCATGAAGGAGTGAAAAAGCATTCCAGTGGCAACCTGTGAAGCTCTGGTAAACTCCATGCCCAGGAGAGTTAAGGCAGTTCTGGAAAATAATGGTGTCCACACAAAATATTGACATTTCAGGAACTTTTACTAAGGCGTGTACTCACTTTTGTTGCTGGTGGTTTAGACATTAATGGCTGTATGTTGAGTTATTCTGAGGGAAGAATAAATTTACACTATTATATAAGCTGCACACAGACGACTTTTCATTGTGTCAAAGTGTCATTTTGTCAGTGTTGTCCCATGAAAATATATACTTAAATATCTGCAGAAATATGAGGGGTGTACTCAATTTTGTGATGTGCTGTATTTTGCACTACTGCACTTTATAGTATTCTGTGCTGCTGCTGTACAGATTTTTATCTTATTCCGATCTTATGTGTTCATATTGTATGCATGTACTGTATGTGTATACTGTATGTATATAAAGGTAGGTACAGTATGTTTATGTGTATCCATATAAGTATGTACATGTTCATACACACATACTGTTCACTGTTCAAATTCTACTGACATTGATATTGACAGTCTGTATTTCAGTCCTGTGCTGAGCCAGTTGCAATGAAATTTCATTTGTTCTTCTTTTACTTTCACATACTTTGTTTCCTGTGCTGTCCGTATCTGTCTTAGTTCATTTTTATTATATCACAAGATGAAAACAAACATTCACACTCACCTTTGACTGAATCAAGCTGCTTTAATGTGTTTGTATAGTTCAGCTGAACCTGATCCAGTTGTGATTTTAACTCTTTAGTCACAGTGAAAGAAAGAGTTCAAATATATCATTAGATAAGCATGATAATAAAATTAAATAATATAGTACAAAACTACTGGTCAACAATAATAATCACTGTAACATTAATCCGGAGCCACTTAAATCCATTAAAAGTCTATAAAAACGGTTGAGTGTTAGATATAGAGAGAGATCATGTCCTCACAAACGTGTAACTGATAATCCACTAGTTACACATACATCACAAATAACTTTCACTTTTTACAAATAAATACAGTATATTTTATTCTGTCTCATGGCTTGCATTTTGTATAAATACTGTTAAATTTATTATTACTTGTTTTTGGTTTTCATATATAGATCATGATTTGAATGTGAAACTAAATGCCTTTGTTTAAAATTTACTTGCATATATTTGTAAAATTGAAGTTTTAAAAATAAGATTTCCTTATAAAGTGGTGCATCTGCATTTGCGGATCAAGTCACACGCCTATTTTCTGTGATGTATTTTTGTTCACTTTCTTGTGTGTTGTGGATTTTGAGACTTTTGCATTTATGCACCTGATCCACAAACAAATGCAGGAGTCCATTCACAAAAGGTAGCCAGCAAGCGAACAAGCTGAATTTCACCCTAATGGACCAGCAAGTTGGATGGGTAAGTGTGAGTTGTATGTGTCTGAATACACCTCCTGGTGCTACTTGGACCGGGTTCAGTGAAGAAACCCGGGGTCTTTGGGTATTTTGGGTCTTTTGATCTTCATACACCCTCGCCCAGTTGATCAAGTCCCCAAATTGTGTCCAGGTGGCATACTACTCCACGGATCCCCCCTACAGGTCCAAGGATGTCTCTGATGGCTCGCTTTAATCACAATCCTTTCAGGCCAAGAAGTTTGAGGGGTCCCTGCAGTGGCTGGTCTGTGAAGCCTCTGCACTCGACTTCGACTGGCTCACAACGGCCATTCCAGTTGTTGTCCTGGCACATTGCCCTGAGCTCTGCATATTTGGCTCTCTTATGCTTGTGGGCCTCTTCAATCTGTTCTTCACAGGGGACAGTCAGTTCCAGCATAACCACTTGTTTGGTGGACTCCGATGTTAAAACCACATCTGGGTGAAGAGAGGTTGTAATAATTGTTAGGAACTTCAGCTGGCTTCCAAGGTCAACTTGGAGTTGCCAATCCTGTGCGGTTGAGAGGAGCCCCCCTGCTGAATTAGGTTGCTGATGGTATGCCTTCTGTCCTGCCCTAATGAAGGTGATAACCTTTTCTGGGGCAACCTAGTCTTGCTATGCTGGACTGCTGTTCTAATCAAGTATGCCAAAGCTTTTAATATCTTGTCATGGGTATTACCACGGCCCTCCTCAAGTGCTTTTGAGCAACTGCTCAAAATGTGTTCCAGGGTGGCCCTCTTCTGGCACAGCTTGCACACAGGTACCCACGTGTTCAAGTTTGCTGGAATCGGGAGGACATCATAAAGTGACCGGACGAGAAACTTAATGCGGTATGGTTCTGCTTTCCAGAGTTCTGCCCAAGTGATTTTACCGGGATCTGCATTCTCCCACTTGGTCCATGCTCCTTGCTTGGACATACCTGCCATCTTGCTGTAGCACTTTTCCTCTACCTCTGCTCATATCTTGTCCTGAATCAATTTGTGCTTCTCCTTCCCCTGAGCCAGATTGTACTGCGTCTTTGAAATAAAGACTTTGTACAATTGCAATAGACCTCACAAGTGTTCTGTGCTTTAATCATGCCTCAGCTTTAATGACGGCTTCTTGCACCTGCCACTTGCTACCTGTCATCACAAGGATGCCTGCTGCTGCAACTTTGATGTTACTAAAGTGCGTGTACATCACGACCTCTCTGGAGTGGGTGACTTTAAACTTCCATGTAAGACCACTACAAGGGAGGTGCAGCTTGTTGGAATGACCATACAGGGCACTCCTGCTCAGAGTAAAGAACTTGCCCAGACTCTTGACCAGTTTCTCAGTCACTGGAGGAATTGTGACCTCTCCCAGGGAAAGTGAGAAAAAGTGAAACTTTATGCAAAATTTAATCTTGTAATTGTCATTAAGTGCAAGCCAGGTCACAGTCTATATGAATGAATGAATGAACGTTACACTTATATAGCGCCTTTCTCAAACCCAAGGATGCTTTTACAATCAACACACTCCATTTACACACACTCAACCACACACAACGGTGAGAAGCGGCAGCCAATCGCGCACAGCGTACTCTCAACCGGAAGCAACCGTCCACCTGGAGGACTGCATCAAGCACTAGGGGGATCACCCAGGACAGAGTGCCAATCATATCTGGGCATTCATACATACACACATACATACACACACAGATATACACATTCATACACACATACACACCAGGGTAATTTTAGAGTATCCAATCCACCTGATCTCCATGTTTTTGGACTGTGGGAGGAAACTGGAGTCCCCGGAGGAAACCCACGCAGACACGGGGAGAACATGGAAACTGAACTAATAACTTACTTAAGGTTCTGTTACAAACGTTAACAAAGTATCAATCTAAATAGTCAATGTACATTTCCATTTAAAACACAAAAAATGGCTCTAACACAGGCAGTCATCTTACCTCAGTAAAATAGTTATTTATTTCCTTTATTCATGACTGGAATGGATTGTATTTAAGTTCCTTTGGTCAAAATAACCAAATTAAAGGGAACAAAATACCCCCGGTAAGCAAGTATCCCAACAGGGAATTCATTTGATGGTAGGGGTGCCGAATTCAGCACAACAACACCAGATTATGCTTTTTAGGAATTTCTTTGATTAGGTGCATTCGTGGTTGAATTAATTGAGTGAGTAGGTTTCTGTTTAGTTTCACTGACGAGTGGGATGCTGCCAACAGAACTTATTGTGCCCCACTTGGCTTTCTATTCTAGAGACGCCACTGGATGAGACCAAGAAAAATATGTTCACCTTAGATCATCTCCTGCATGTTTAGCTTAAACCTGGTCAGCACTGTTACAATACATACATAACAGTGAAGAACCGCAGTGTGAGTGTGAATTTAGTGTGAAAAGAACTTAACCTCAAGCAAACTAAAATTCATGGGTGCAGCACACATTTCCTCTTTTTTTTGCTTTCACATACTTTCTGTTTCCTTTGCTGCCTAGATCTATCTTAGTTCAATTTCATTATGTAAAAAAATGAAAATATTCACAACATTAATATGAACTCACCTTTGACTGAATCAAGCTGCTTTAATGCTTTTGTGTAGTTCAGTTGAACCTGATCCAGTTGTGATTTTAGCTCTTTAATCACAATGAAGAGTTCAAGCATATCATTAGTCAAGCATGATAACAAAATTAAATAATATAGTACAAAACTACTGGTCAACAAAAATAATCAATCGCTGCAACATTAATCCACACACTTGTGAGTACAGTCTTACATGTCCGTGTAGTCACATCCTTTTGTGTGTGTGCAATGCATACAAATAGTGATGTGTCTTCATGTTTTAGGATGTGGGATAGTTTGAGATATTTTAGTCTTTATAAAATGTCTGTACAGTACAACTGACGTAAACATGTTACTGTGGAAGATCACTTAAGTATCAGATCATTCAAATTTGTATTCATAATTATCTTCTGTAAAGTTAGATTTACTATATCACACATACAGACCCCAAAGTAGAAGCTCTGATTTACTGAATCATCATTGAGTACACGTGGTTTTATATTAGCTTAATTACACAAACTTGTATATACTGTCACCTGTGAGCACCAAACATTTCACAGCACCTTTCTCAGACCTATGAGTTGAAAATTTTGAGCAAACCCA
>BRDA01031241.1:16476-57885 GCA_036984385.1 Crenuchus spilurus | reverse complement strand
TTTTAAATCTAGACTCAAAACAAACCTGTTCAGTTTAGCTTTTTGCAATTAACCTCTAATTTCTAGTTTGTTAGTCGTTTCAGGAAATCATGAACATGGGGAATGCCAGAAATCTCACATGACGCTCTGCTATATTGCACCAACAGGTTTGAGGATGGCAGTATGGACGGATGTCGTTGCCTGCCGACGCTCTGTCTGTGTTCTTTCTGGTTTCCTTCCTTCTCTTACTAGCAATGATCAGACTAAAGCTTTCAGGCTATTACACAATTATTTTGACCGCTTTTGGACCCAATCATGACCATCATTAATGTTTTACTCTACAGCACAATGTCAGACTTAACGGATGATGTAAATGTCTTTCAGTAGTTTGATCAGAGGAGGATGGATCCCCTTTGTGAGTCTTGGTTCCTCTCAAGGTTTCTTCCTCTAGCCTTGAGGGAGTTTTTCCTGCCACTGTGCCTTTGGCTTACTCGCATTGGGTTTTTGCATTTTGATTCAAATTGTCCTATGCCAATTATGTAAAGCTGCTTTGTGACAACGTCCATTGTAAAAAGCGCTATTTAAATACATTTTGATGGATTGATTGATTGATTGATCCCAAATGTTCTGGATGGAGCACCATCATTCCATTGCTCCACAGCTCAATGTGGATTTATACCCCTCAAATCCATGCCTGGCATTAGACATAATGCCAATAGGTTCATGTTTATCTGCGCCACAGAGCTCTATTCTATTGGCAGTATTTCTCTACAGGGACTAGATAAGCTGTGTGTGCATTTGTACATCTGTGTCAGCAATGGGTGCAACTTAAAGTAGCTCAACGTATTCAATAGACAAGGTGTATAGTGTAGTTTCAGATAATGCAGTAACGCACAGAAACCTCAGATTGCACAGGATACAGCTACAGTGACAGGGATGACTGTGACAACCAACATTTTTAATGTGTCAGTGCCATAGCTGCAGAAAGCAAAGTCATGGAAGAGACAGTCTTTGTAGACCAGAAAATGTCATTTAAAAGTACACACTGGTGCTTTATAAGTATTAGATCAGCCGATCAATAACTGTTGTACCAAGCCAGTATATCTATTAACTTCACCATACACACAGCACAGTACAGCACATTTAATTAATAAAACATAGTTTAACCAGGAGTGCCTAAACTTGTGCATAACACTGTGTTTAAAATATTTAAAAACAATGTATCAGCATATCATAAATTTTTTTAAATGATACTGGATTAACAAAGACCCTTAGACTAACGTGACAGACATTTATCACATTGTTATAAACAAATGGAGAAAATGTGAAACAGTTGAACACAAACATGATAGAGTAAACATTCAGAATGTAAATTTTTGATAGAAACTTGGTGATCACCTTCAGTGATGATGGTTTTATTGAGCTACAATGTCAAATAATGAATATCAAATGATACGATGATGTACCTCTGGTGCTAACTGTGATTTCTAAGTGACAAACTGATATCTTTAAATGGATTTATAACATTACAGAAGTGAACCATTTAAAAATGTAATGTTATAACTAGGGCTGTCGAAGTTAACGCAATAATAACACATTAATGCAATCTCAAATAAATGTGATTTTAAAAAAAATAGTGCTGTTAACGCAAATTCTGTTTGGCCCTGCGAGTCATCCATAGTTCATGTTGAGACTTGACCACACACAACATTATTAAGAGTAGAGGAGTAAAGGTTGCTTTATACTTTCCGCATTGAGTACTGCGCGAATAATGACGCAAAGCTTGTGAATTTGCCTTTTTAAAATAGTATTTTTTGACATTTTTCACTATATAGTGGAACCTTGACTTACGAGTTAAATTTGTTCTGTGATGGAGCTTGTAACTCAATTTGCTTGTATATCAAATTAAAATTCAACACTAAAATGAATTGAAATGCTATTAATCTATTCCAGCACCCCAAAAACCCCACAAATTGATATACACTAAGTGTTTTTAAATATACACTGGTCAAAAAAATAAAGGGAACACTTAAACAACACAATGTAATTAAAAGTCAACCACACTTCTGTGAAACCAACCTGTCCAGTTAGGAAGCAACACTGATTGTGAATCAATTTACCTGCTGTTGTGCAAATGGAACAGACAACAGGTAGAAATGAGAGGCAATTAGCAAGACAACCCCTATACAGGAGTGGTTCTGCAGGTGGTGACCACAGACCTTTTCTCTGTTCTCATCCTTTCTGGCTGATGTTTTGGTCACTTTTGCATTTTGTCAGTTCTCTCACCATAGAGGTAGCATGAGGTGATGTCTACAACCCACAGAAGTTGCTCAGGTAGTGCAGCTCATCCAGGATGGCACATCAATGTGAGCTGTGGCAAGAAGGTTTGCCGTGTCTGTCAGCACAGTGTCCAGAGGATGGAGCAGATACCAGGAGACAAGCCAGTACACCAGGAGACATGGAGGGGGCCATAGGAGGGCAACAACCCAGCAGCAAAACCGCTACCTCCTCCTTTGTGCAAGGAGGAACAGGAGGAGCAGAGCCAGAGCCCTGCAAAATGACCTCCAGCAGACCACTAATATCCATGTTTCTGCTCAAACTGTCAGAAACAGACTCCATGAGAGTGGTATGAGATTTTGAGTATGATTCCAAATGGAGACCTCCAAGGGGTAATAATTTTGATTTACATTGATCGTTTTTATGTTATTTTGTTCTTAACACATTCCACTATGTAATAAATAAAGATTTTCAACTGGAATATTTTATTCATTGAGATCTAGGATGTGTTATTTTAGTGTTCCCTTTATTTGTTTGAGCAGTGTACTTCATAAGTAACAAATAATGTATACAAACTATAATAATAATAAATAATAAAAGAGAACATAAAGAAATAAACTGATTTATTAAGTGTATTTACATTAAAGATCAGACAATCTACTTCAGTGACGTTTGCCTTTTTCTCCACACTTTCCTCTCTTTCACTTGCAATGCATTTCACCAAAACCCTGTCCAAAGAGCTTTGTTTCTTCCTCCATTTCAAAATGTTTCGAAAATGAATGAGACACGCCTGTTTATACAGCGACAAGGCACCACCTCTACTTCTCTGCTATTTCAGCAGTGATCTCTGCACTCACACTCACTAGTGATTCTTAGTGGTGTGTAGCAGAATCACTCATGATTAATTGCAATTAAGTATGTGGCATACTGAGATTAATCGTGATTACACATGACGTGGAGCTTTTACAACTTAATTTTGTACACTGTCATTGAGGCTAGTTTTTTGGGCTAATGTTGTACTTTAGCTGTAGCTCTACACTACAAATTCTGTCATAAGTCATTCAAGAGTAATAATTAACATTCATCAAACCCTCCTAGATCCTGTTCAGTGGAATATGAACATGCATCTAGGGGACGAGGTTCAATTTCTCTTTTAATTCAATACTTCCATATTCCAATAAATTACAGAAATAAGTATTCAGATACAGGACACACACACAGATTAATGTTCCACATTACATATAGTTATTATTCACGTTTGGCAGCTGACCGAGCAGAAAGATGCAATCTCTTTTAAACAAATGAAAGAGATGTGATGATATGACTAGACTGTTTAATCACCAGCTGCCTCTTTTCTCCATTTCTCCATATTCAGGGATATCACATTCAAATTGATGTAAATGTATTGCTGCAAGAAAGGTTATGAAATGATAATGGCATTCATGTGGACATGTACAAAATATACACCTGACTCTGCTATTTAAACCACACACATACACACAATGCCAATGAACTATGTTCCTGCACACAAAACAGAAGTGATTAACGCTGTATTTGAATACCATACAATGAATTGATTGATATCATACAATTCACCAAACCACTGGTTAAACTACACAGTGTTAATTTTCTAATAGTGACACACTAACATAATACAAATAAAATACATATATTGTAAAGTATAATATTAATATACACTACTGGTCAAAAGTTTTAGAACACTTTTTTTAAATATATATATAATTATTCAGTTTAATGTCTCATTGCACTCTGAAATTAAATTATAGGAGTTAAATAAGATATCAATAGACATCAATAGACTACAAATGCAAAAATCTACAAATGCAAGCCACTGCTAAACAAAGAACGCAAAGACTCATCTTGGATTTGTCAAAAACATCTAAATCAGGGATGTCAAACTCCAGTCCTGAAGGACCGTTTTCAAGCACAGTTTGGAGATTTCTCTGGTCTGACACTACAGCTAAAACTGGTCATTACCTGCTAAGTTGAATCAGGTGTGTTTGATCAGGAAGATCACCAAACTGTGATCCCCAGTCACTTTTGAGATGTTCTGTGGACTGATGTGTCCTTGAAGTAGCTTGAACATTGGTAGAACACATGGCTTTTGTTGAACCTTGTGTAACGTTAACACTGCATTCCAGTATAAGAACATCATACACAGTCAAATGCGGTGGTACTGTGATGGACTGGAGATCCTTTGATTCTGCAGGGTGCAAACAACTTATCATAATTGATGGAACCATGACTTCTGTCAGAAATGTCAGCCCATCAGTTTGTGACCTAAAGCTCAAACTAAGATGGGATATACAGCGGGACAGTGATCTGAATCACACAAGCAAATCTAATGCTGAATGGCTCAAAAGAAACCAAATTAAGGTTTTGGAGTGGTTGAGTCAAAATCTTGATGAGAAATTATTGAGATGCTGTGGCAGGACCTGAATCTTAGAGTTCATTTTTGGAAATACACAAAAATGGCTGAATTAAAACAATTCTGCAAAGAAAAGGGCCAAATTCTTCCACACAGATGAAAAGGTTTACAGTGTTTACTGCCAAGCTGTTCAGTTTATGGGGACAATGACTTTTTCACATGGGTGATAAAGGTTTTGAATAATAATCAATAATGGGAAAGATTATTTAAAAACTGAATTTTGTGCTGGTGGTATCTTTAGCAAAAATCACCTAAATGCTCTTTCACAGCACAGTATCAGTTATTTGAAAGATATAATCAAACTGAAGTGATACTGTACGTAACTTATTACTAAATTAAATTGAGGGCAGCAAAATCAATCTTTCACATTGAACTCTGCCAAATTTTTTAATGAATAAGTCTCACATTAATTACTGCATGTCATGATAAACAAAACACTTCAATTAAAACTGGAAATATTGATTCTGTGTTATTCTAGTGAAGTATGGGAAAAATGATGCAGCCAATGTCATGTGACAGAATATTTCTTTGGAAAGCTATTGACTGATGCGCCTCATTGACTCCAATTACCACTCCTTTAAAGCTAAATAAGTAACTCCCTCAATCTTCTTGCTCTTCTGAAAACAACAGCACCAAAAATGTTATCATTTAGCCCACTGTCTAAATGACCCCACCTTACCTATCCATCAGGCCCACTTTTGGCATCTCAGACCATTAGCCCCCATGTGTTAAATTGAAAGCACACTTATTTGGTTTACATCATTGTTTGATTAACATTGCTAATGGAGGACTTCCTCGCTTGTGTGTCGCCAGCTGATGTGTCTATGCCAAGTGGCATGGTTAAGAGGTGACAGCAAATAAATTGCCCTCCTCTGAGATAACCATTTCTGAAAGCGCGAGTCTGATTTGATGACAGCCATTAGCTTTGGTGGACCAAATTGATCACGTTGTCTGTGAGGGGTGAGCCAACCTACTTATTAACCAGCATGAAGCATTTGGTGATTTCAACACTTTTTTTTCCTCCACACTGATGCTCAGTTTCATATGATGAGGTTAGATTGTGTTTATGTTTCCATCAAATGCTGCTGTATTCATTTCAGGAGACATTAACTATTGAAAATATGATCTTATAAAGGGTTATTTATACTATCAGCAAATAATGTGAGCATTAAAAGAAATACATGGCATTGTACTGTTGCTGCAATAATCTTAGAGAAGGAAAATCATTCAGGCAAAACTCTTTGCTAATGTAGTTTGTACTGAACAGTAAAATATAAATTAAATAACATCTCGTCTTGATTTACACTCTGGAGGGTTATATTTTCTGCTCAAACACAAGGTTATTGGTACCTATACAGAAATGCATAAGCACAGAATAACAGTTTTCTGCAAAAGTCTGAACACGGCTTGTCAAACTGTACATTGATTTTTTAAGGGATAAAAATTAATGCACAAAAAATTACAAATTAAAATATTTTTGCCTACATGACAATGTGGGCTGGTTAGTTTTGGTTTGTGCACTATTTTCACTGCAGCAGTGACACTGAGGTGTTTAAAAACATCATGAGCTCTGCTGTGTCTGATCACTTGTAATGTCCCCGACTCTAGGAGGGTGAAGACTAGCGCAATGCCTCCTGCGATGCATGTAATACATATCGTCACTGTTTAGCCAACATGCTCGTAGGAAAGCGCAGCATCCCCAGCTCTGATAGATCAGCTGGCAGATGCCTGAGCCAAGAGGCATTACATATTTTGTAGTAATGGGGAGAGGACATCCACCCAAAGAGAGCACAGCCAATTGTACTCTCTCAAGTCCTGACTATTGATGACGAGCAGCATGACCGGGATTCAAACTTGCAATCCTCTGATCATATTGTCTGCGCCTTCGTCCACTGTGCCACTCTGAGCCCTTACATAGACAGTTTATAATGGCTACAGTAAGCTTAATTTACTGTATATACAGTATTGCACATGCTTACTCGCTAAAAGAATTAAAGCCTAAAATTGTGATGCATAAAAATAAACATGCTTAAATTGATCATCTAAGTATAGCATTACTAGCCAGTTCATGTCATTGTAGCAAAAAAGGCTACAAGGTTTTAATATAACAATGACTCACTTGTGTGAAAATAAAGTAAATCCATTGATCTGCTTGTGAGAAAGTGAACCACGGGTCATTTCCTTGCAGTTGATGTCTCTATTGCTGGAGAAAGTGAGCTACTTAAAGAAGAATGAAGACATTCAGTGCAGAAAGGTGTGAGTAAGAGAGAATGTGTTTTCTTGGTCCACTTTCTAAGATTCCTCTCAGTAGATCTCGAGCTCTACAATAGCAGTAGTGTATCAGGGAATAAGGCCTGTTGTTACAGCACAGTAGGTCAGTCTCAGGTCCTTTCTTCTGGCATTAGACGCCCACTGACTGCATGTTAACACAGCCGCTCTTTCAATGGACTCAGTGAGGCTCCTGTCTCCATGTCACCTTTATCTCTCTGCTTTTGCCCCTTACATTCAAAGCCACAATGAGGACATGCCTGACAAACGCAGCTCCCATGAGACACTGCAGCCCTAGAGACCCTGCCCTCCTTTCACATTGTCCTGCACTTTAGCTCTTTCACCGTTTCTCCCCCGACGCTTGTTCCGAGTGTGTGGTCTCACCTTTCCTCTTGGTATCAACTATCCTTTTACACTGTTCTCCTTTCTCCAATCATCCGCCCGATTGTCTTCTGTTTCTTTCCTGCCCCGGTGCATTAGCCAGGCCTTTTAACTCTGACCAGTTACAGTTATCTAGAGCAATAACCAAAGAAATTTAATTCGTCTCATTCAGCACATAAAAGACTAGAACAATTCTGTGAAAGAGTCTACAAAAATCTTGTAAATATGGACCATCAGAATTTGGACCAGATGAAGTTGTTGATACAGTACTGCATACTTCTCATATTAAAAAAATAAGGGTGGATAAAATCAGAATCACTTTATTTTGTCAAGTATGTTAGATATATGAGGCATACACAAAACCGACTAATCCAGTGCACAGATTATATCAATAATCTAAGGCAGAAATAAATTAAAATACAATAAACAGCATAAATGTTAAGATAATCGAGTGAACATTACATGATCTATTATTTATAATATTAGAGTTAAATGTACATTTGTTCTTTTATGCAAACATGCATGAGTAATATAATTAGGACCATAAATTCATGAGTATGGAAATCTCAACACAGATAATGAAATTAGAATTTTTGCATGAAATGTACCAAATGTTTTGTTAAAAAAAGTTTTAAAAATAGTGTGTAGGTCACTAGTTTACATTTTGGATTCTCAAAACCATGCAAGGTGAAATATTCCATGGGTGGGGGTGCACAAGAGCAATAAAACATCAAAAATCAAACTGCTCTACTTTCCCAGCTTGAGTGAGCTGTGACTCTACAACACGTGATGCTACATCATGGCTACTAGGCTTCATGAGAGAGATTTTCCCCCACAACGCCGGGCAAGTCATATGAGTCTACACTATGGACTGGGGACACCCTCCCCCCAAAAATGACTGGGAAACTGGGTGCTGTGTTTTTGATGGTACTTTGCTGATGACTACAAAGCATTGGGAAAAGGGGCTATAAAACTGCCAAAAATAACCACATTTTTTCATTTCTCTTAAAAGGTTAATCTCCAGTTGAAATCAAATAGAGCTGCTAAGGGTTAACTAGCATTGCCAAATTATGAATGAAGATGCTCCAAACAGAACTTCTAGAAAAATCCTTATCATCACTGATGAGAAGTCAACTATTTTTCTTGATCCTTTATTTAACAACTAGTTGATGGGAATTGAATGGTTCATTGCAAAACTGCAGAAAGTAAAAAATAAAATAAATCAGAAAGTTGGTTAGAAGCTTTAACTATCTGTATGTAAACTTTTTAAAAATATGGTTCTTCAAGGGTTATTTAGTAAAGAAAATGGATGATTGTATATAAAAGTCAATTAAAAATGATTTTATATAGCATCAAAAGGGTTATTTTGTTATTATAAGCTTGACATCATAACGGTAGCAGAACCATTTTTTTGGGCTATATAGAAGCCTTTTCAAATACAGTTCTGTACAGAACTATGTACAGCACATTAATCATCAATCTGAATAACCATTTAACCAGGGTTCTTTGAGTGTTCATGGTTTTATATAGAACCATTTTCTATATTAAAGAACCCTTGAAGAATCATCTTTTTTAAGAGTGTATTATACTCACACTACCAATGTGTTATGTTGATGCTAACATAACATATAAAATGCCATAGAGGAGCTAGTGGAAATTAGCTTTTAAGACTGTAATTTTTTCTAAGTTGTCAAATGAATCTATTGTCCTTTATATCTCATTTTACTCTCCCATTGCTCTTCATTTGCTTAATAGTCCTTGCAACATTTATCCACACTCTAATGCTCTGGCCATATTTTTCAGTGTCTTTTTACAGTATATTATTCCCTCGCTCTCTCTTCCTTTTTCCTTTCTCTTTCTTTCATCTTTTTTTTTATCCTCACTCACTCACGCTCTCCCTCCCTCTCCTCTTGCTTCTCCACTCCTCTGTTTCACATGATGCTGGTGGTCGTGACACGCTGTGTCAGATTTGGAGGAGGAGCTGACGACCTTTGCTTAACTAATGGCTCCTTCATCATAGGCCGCTCACCGTCAGAACGGGCTTCCTCTTTATTGCTCTTTATTTCAAATTAAAGCGGGAGCAGCGGCCATCCATCATGCCTAGGCCTGACCTTTATCAGAGGAGATGGCTGGGCCCACACACACATAACACATGCACACACACGCATGTACTGAGGGAAGAGAAGTGCAAAGTCTCTACATAGGTGGTCCTGAGGAACAGGAAGATGTGGGTTTATAACAATGGCATTTCTTTCCATGTTAGCTCTGCACTGCATGCACCCAGATCCAGTCATAAACATAGTTGAGCAGAAATTGGTGTCTGGCCATGAAAAGTGAGGTCATCATGAGTAAAATCAGGTGTTTTAGACCATAGTTTGATCAGAAAATGTGGCTTTTGGACTAGTAACAGAATATGCTTCTTTCTATTAGTTTGTTTTTATGTTTTAATGGAACTAAAAGTATTTTTTTTCTTAACTTTATATTTAAAAGTGTAATAGATTTGTAAAAATGTAATTATCGAGCTGGTATTTCGGCTGTGTCAATTCTAGAATGCTGTAATTGATTATATAATATTCAATAAAGCTCACTTCTTGTCTCCCACGAGAGGCTTTTTAATGCTTCACCTTGTCAAGCTCTGGGTGAGAAGGATTATTTTGTTTTCCTCCTCTTCTACTGTTCATTCAGGTCGAAATGATGTGCCGTCTGGCTTCAGAGAAGGCATGTGTAAGTCATTATCCTCCTAGATTGGCAATGTGATGAACCTAGATAGCGGAAAAGAATTGGCAAAGAGAAAATTGGGTATAAACCAACAAAAACCCAAAAGAAACCTTGCTCAGTGTATTGTTTTTATTGTCTGCGGCTCATCAGTAAAGTTTGTGAGCTATTTTACATTGTGATAAACAAGCTCAATTGAAATGTGAGATTATATAATGCATTAAATCATCCTGATAAAGCTCCATTGAACCGTTGGGAGGTCAGATTTACATCTGTCTGCCAAGAGTAGTCAGCTGCCTTCAGATCATATGATGAGGTGGTTGAAAGTGAAAACATTTCTTTGCGATTTAATCGGCTGATGTTGGCTATTAACTTCCTCAGTGTTTTTTATTGGCAGAATAAACATAAGATATTAGTCCTCGGCCCTAGAAACTTTGAGTGCTAATCAGTAAAAGAAACCTGTGCTTAGAATGAAAGATGTGACAGACATTGCTTTACAATGTCAAAAAACTCAGCCTTAACTTTTTTTCTATTCATTTCTTTTCTGATTAAATCCATTGAGGTTATAGCTTTTTGGATATGAGGGTTTCAAAGGAATTCTGCCCACTAATTTCCTTTCAGAGTCATTTGCACAGTCATTACATGCCCTAAAATAATGTCTGACATTGTAAGTTTCTTTTTTTAAAAGGCTCAGAGACTCTGATTTAAGAAAGCCACTTTATGCTAAAGTGCTTTGTCCGTGATACCTTTTATGCAAATTGCACAAGAGAGAATGGGCAAATTGCATTGACTGTGTGCAAGTAGAAATGTTAAAATGCAGAGCTGAGTGGCTTTGTCTGGCCGCATAATTGCAAAATGTGATGATGCACAAAAGAAGGTATAGGAATACACTTAGCACTGAATATTACATTATAATGACAAGTATTGTTGCACAGAGCAGTTCATTGTAATGTAAGAGAAGCTACAGTAAGGTAGATATGCAATTTGCAGTGCATAATATTGTGTATATTGTGAAGCTGTGATAAAAAGTGCTATGTATTGTTCTATCATATTCCATAATTCGAGTTGCCGCAGTTGTCTTTACAGTGATCCTTTCATCTTATAACAATTGTGGACCTGAGAGTAAAAACAATCAGAATCTATGAGGGAGTTCTAGTCGACAATGGTGTTTAGAGTTTCACAAGGCCTTTGTGGAGTGTTAAAAGAATAGTCCACTCAAATACACTGTCATATCAGTATGACCACTCCTGGTTTGGAATTTATTCAGCCCAGGACGTCACAGATGCCATGTAACAGGGTTTGCTGCATGTACAAATAAGTTAGCAACCCAGTCACTTGTAGCAGAGAGTAAAACAATCATCATACAAAGGACTTGATTTGACTGATGTCCAAAATGGCGTGACAATAGGGTGCCAGGTGAAGGGTGGTAGTAACTAGGAAACCTATAACTTTGTGGGATGTTCTAGAGCCGCCATAGTGAAAGTGTACAGAGACTGGACTTCTCTTATATTGAGTGCCACCCAACGGGATATTGGTGCCATTGTGGTGCAACAATGATGCACCATGGGCCATTGATGCCAGAGGGGAACAACAACTCTGGCGAGTGGCACAGAACAATTAACGCACCACAGTATAATGCCACAGGCAACCTCTATAACAAAAATTGGAGCATAAAGGAAAGTGTCAGGTATAGCTTTTGAGCAAACACTCCAATAGAAGGATGGTTGTTCCCACTGTAGGTGATCAACATACTCTGATAAGACCCCACACAATTACATTTATCAGCACTTTTTTAAAGTCTTTCATAGTTTTTTAGTCCATAAAATCCCCAGAATACACAATCTACATAGAACTTTCAGGTTATGCTCATGAACAAGTCTAGTCCATACCAATGGTTTGGATTATCAAAACTTTCCTTGACTTGCTTTCAAACTGTTAATTCACTAGAAAACTCAGAAACAAGACTTTAGATCTAAATAAATGTGGTGGATGACATTGATTTGTGTGCTTTTCTGAAAAAAAAATGTGGATTAAGCCATGGCTGAAAAAAGCAAACAGGTCTTGTATGTACAGTAGCCACCATGCTAACAACAACTTACATACACACTGACAAGTTTCACTCAGCTTGGCTCGCATTGCTTGAAGATCGCTTTTGTGAACAGAAAATCAGCATCAACCCCACCTTACAAGATATAGTCATAAGTATTCAACATGTTGAATTAATTGATTCATGACTGGGGCATCTCTTCGTGGACTTGGAGTAGATCAGAAGAGTAAAGATTGGACATCCCACACCACAGGATAATCTAGGAAGATTGTTGTTTAAAGGGGAAGTTCACCTTTTCACATTTGAGTCTTTGTACATTCAGAGTGGTTTAATAGCAGCAAATAAGCTTTAATATAAATAATTTATTTAAAACTAATTTAAATACCCATCCACACTCCCTCCATTCAATCAATATTACACACAATGTGCACACAGCACAACTGATGCAGACACAAATGTTCCTTATTATGACTTTGTTCATGAAAAGGCATTCATGTATAGTATGTGTGTTGGCACTTGTGTTGCTATGTGCTAAGTTGATAAGTGACTGGTTTCAAGTGCATTCTGGTGATGCAAGATGAATCTAATCAAACACTGGAGCGGTTTGTCCTGCCACTAGTACCCCGAAACTAAGAACTAAAAATAAAAACAAATGTGGAAAACAAAATGCCTATCATGAACACATCAACTCATCTGATTATAAACGGTTTTACATAAAAAAATTGTATTTGTGAGAAAAAAAAGGAAAAACCTTGTAAAAAAAAAAAAAAAAAAAAAACCTATCTGAAGTGTAGATAGATAGATCGATAGATCGATCGATCCCAGGGAGGGAAAGTCCATTTTTACAGCAGCTTCAGCAAAAGGAGAAAAGATACATACATTAAATGTAAACAAGGAAGTCAAAAATTAAATACAATAAAATAGTAGAATAGTAAAATAGTAGTCTAAATAAAAGCTAAAACCTAAGAATATGAAATAAACACTAGAACTCAGCCACCTAACTAGTCTACTTTCTACCAAAACAGATAATTAATTGTCTTAATTATGTCACAGTCTAGTCAAACACAGTACAACTTTAGAATACAGTATGACTGAATGCTGCATCCGCCATGACAACCAACTCTGAGCAGGAAGGACTGATCTTGAATCAGTTTTAATGATAAATATGAAGGACTAGGATTCAACATCACTGTTCTACCAACCCTGCTGCTGTCAGATTTTATTCATTTTTCATAGCTCTCAGTAAGTCACCCCTTATCCTCTACCACATGGACTATACTGAGAGACCTTAGGTAAGATGTGTTTTGACAAACAACCAGTGGTGGACAGAGTACTCAACTCTAGTACTTAAATAAAAGTATTGATACTCGTGGTCAAATCTTACTCAAATACAAGTAAAAGTTGCTCAGTCAAAAGTTTACTCAAGTTAAAGTACTGAAGTACTTATTTTTGAAAATACTTAAGTATTCAAAAGTACAAATTATATTTTCTAATATCAGTACATTTCTGTATTGTTTTGAGTGCTTTTACAGAACCTTGTAACTTGCTAAAACCTCCTGATGATGTACTGACATGTAGAACCACTCTGCAACAAAAAGTCTAAACCACCTGTAAAACTTCAGCATAAAAATGCTATAAAAAATAGGACAACTATTTTTGTCATTTTTTCATATTGACCCCCCCCAATAAATAAATAAATACATACATAAATACATACATACATACATAACAGGAGAGACTTTTCTCCTCATAAACAGTAACACTGGTGACTAAGAACTACCATACTTAACATAGAAGCTTCCAAAACAGTGAAAGCTCAGCACAGATTAATCTAGATTAATACCTGGATCAACAACTTTTTCAGCGAGACAAACTCAATAAAATAAATCCAATTAAAAGGACAACAATATTTGATTTCTCACGGTTATTTCAAGCGGTTTCTGCGCTTGAATTTCTCCAAACATCTCCATTGATGATTTCTGTTTGAATGAAAGCGGGAGCTCAGCTCAAGTCGATGATGGCGTAATTCCAAATCCCAGGTGTGAGCAGACACTGTGATTGGTTCCCCTTCTTGTGAGGAGCATAGCGTGTGGCCAACTGCATTTCAGTGAAGAAAAACAGCAACAGTGGACTACAAAGCTATGCTGAGCCAAAAGGAACGGCAAGCTTCCTAGAAATGTAGTGGAGTCGAAAGTACAATATTTGTCTTTGAAATGTAGTGGAGTGAAAGTCATAAGTTCACCAAAAAATAAATACTCAAGTAAATTAAAAATACTCCAAAAATGTACTCATGTACATTACTCAAATGTACTTCGTTACTGTCCACCACTGCAAACAACTAGATTAATTTAGACATTCTAGTGTTTGTTAACAAAACTGAACTAAGGACTCCAAACTTGTCTTTGAAAATCAACTACCTATGGTGTAAGTGGGGAAAAATATCTGGGTGAATATCGTCATTCAAACTTGTAAGGTGAATGTAGAATTGACACCATTAGCTCTTACATCAGTAAAAAGATGTAAGATAAAAAGATAAAAAGACCATTTCAAACTAAGCTCCTACACTTACATACACTTCAGGGAAAACAGCCCAAGACCACAAGCAGTAATGGAAGTACACCTTAATAACATCTTAAAATGAGTCTATACCCACTGGCCATATCTACTCTATTTCCTTTTTTATTGTTAATTTCCTCTGTTTAAAATGCTGCACAATGGGAGCAGGTTAAAAATTGCTTGTGTTTACAAGCTCACTGTTCAGTGAACTGCTTGCTGCCTTTTTAGGATTGTAAAAGGCAGATGACTCATGAATAATAAAAAAAGCCTTTTTAAAGAAGCTCAATATTGAATCCTACTTTTATGATCCCCCAGAGGTGAGCGCACAAGTTCTATTCATTTTCCAAATTGTTACGATTCCTTTTTTACTTTCTCTTTTCTGCTTGCTTTAAGAGTGTCTCCTCTGCATGGTTTGAAGTGTTTACCAGTGATGAGTGATTCCTGAATGTAGAAAGCCAAGACAAAAATTCACAATGTCAGCGTTTGAGACGTTAATAAAGGAGGAAAGCATTTTCTTCAAATAAGACATGATGTTCCTGAATCAGTATCCCGATACTATTCCTAAATTAAATTTTCTAGAGATATAAAATACAGTGGTAACCCTACTTACGAGTTTAATCCGTGCAGGAGCCGAGCTCGTTAGCTGGTTTGCTCGTTAGCTGGTTTGCTCGTTAGCTGGATGCATTTTCCCCATAAGAATACATGTAAAACTGATTCATCCGTGTCAGCCGGCCAATATACAGTATACTTTAATATGCTAAATAATGTGTTTATATGTTTTTTTTTTAAATAAACAAGACGACAACGGCACTCATGTAGGCTGGTGGCTAAGGAGGAGAGGAGGACGGGCGTACGTGTATGGCATGGTTACACTTATCATATGAAAAGTAAAAGTAAAATGTATCTAACTTTCTTGTTCACTACCTTTTGCTACCTTAGCGTCGCTTTCACTTTCACTTTCACTGGACAGCGGTCAAAGGTAATGACTGACCTCTTCTACGCTAGCATCTAGGGGATGCTACGACCGTCGCGCCCCTAGCGGTTGGCATACTTGAACTAATTTACTCTACTTGTTACTTGGAATTTTATTCTTTACCTGGAACAAAAATATTCAGAGATCTCGACTCGTTACCTGCAATACTTGTTAGTGGGGATGCTTGTAAGTATGGGTACCACTGTATTGTACAGCTCAGATAAGTTATTAAAACTTACCACAATCCTTGAGTGAATGCATATATTGAAATAGCAACTTTTATGATTCATTGCATTCTTATTAGGTTAATGAGTTGACCTAAAAGTAAACAATAGCAATGTTAACCCAGGATCATCATCACAATAGATTGGCCAGCTAATATTATCATCACGTTTATGTATAACATCACTAACATGCTGATAGATTTGCTGATGGATAGAAATGCTGATGAGTAGATTTGTTAATATTGATTCAGATTCATCATTGCCCTATTCAGCCTCTAATCAGCATCATTATTACAGGAAAATGGGATGGGGGTGAATTTCTGTACTAATAATCCAATAAAATACATTTTGTTTTAGGGGAATGGTGTATACAAAGGAATGATTGTGAACATATTAAATGAACAATTTATTCCCTTTTCCTTATATACTTTTGGAATTATATTGCATTTATTAAACATTATATATCATAGTGATGTCATGCCTCCTGTTACACTGTGTTTCTGAATGCTCACTTGACTTTCTGTGTGGCTCAAATACTTAATAACTGGCCTACAAGCTGTGCACCTTTAATCTAATAACAACAAGTTACTCTAATAAGAAGTTTTGTTTGCTTGTCATGCATGTTGGCTACAAAAGGGACTTTATGCATGGATTTTGGGACCTTATACTTGGATTTTGGGGCTTTATGCTTGCAGTCTTCGAAAACATCACAGCTGCAAAGATCTAAACTTCAAACAAGAAATGAACTCCGGTTCAGCTGAGAGTTCTCCAAAAATATGCTCTGAATGCTTTCATGCATTAAATCTGTAATACATTTCTAATTTTAAACACTAAAATGCAAAATAAGTCAGTTAACCTCATGCTGGTGTTTTTGGCTGCTGTTGAAGACCAGCGTGCCAGGCTTCTGGGGAAAGAAAACATGTGCATGCAGACAGAACACCTTCTCACTGCAAGGACTGTTGGATTCCTGTTACCTACATGCTTGAATTTCCTTTCAAAGTGTATATGCAGTTTAACTACAGGTGCTGATGGTTCACTACAATTTATAGAATTTGATTATGTAATTAAAACATCCCGTCGCAATTTTGGTAGGCAAGCCGCAACTCTGACACAGGTAGCCTGAAGTGTTGAGAGTTGGTCTATGACATCTGTGTGAGCACAGTGTGTGTTTAACATACCAGTCTCTACAAAAAAACTTGTGAAAAATGTTTGTTCATAATTTAATTCATAAAGGTAAACACAGACACTTGATAGGACAACCAGTACCACATGACCTGTTACCAAATGTACAAAAGTAAATGAATAACATTTAGTTTAATAAAAATACTCAAGACTACTAAAATACAGTCAAGTATTTTCCACTCCTCTAGGCCACTTTGTTTGAACATGATGCTGTATAAGACTTTCACTTTCTTTTATTTTATAATAATAATAATAATAAAAAAATAATAATATTAATAAAAATAATAATAATTAAAAAATAATAATAAAAATAATAATAATAACAATAATAATAATAATAATTATTATTATTATTATTATAATGTTTATTCAGTTTAATGGCAGGAAACTGGTAGCAACAATTTATTTTCTTTCTAAAAGCTTACAGACCAAGTTAGGCCCTCCCACCACAGAATGATACTGCACATACAACAGTGACAGAGATAAAGGCTCCATCCCTGTCTCTGTAGCACATGCAGATAAGGATAAAGGCAGACAACTATCATTCCATTTCATCAGAACGGGCCCACTCTGCATGCTGTGTGTGAGATTACACAGAAAAATCATGACCATGCACCAGTTCTGAAAAGAACACTATCTGAAAAGAGAGGAGCAGCCTCACACTGTCACTGATGCATGCCTAGATTATCTCCACTCATCTACCTCAGCTTTTCCTTTTCCTATCAGTCAGAAGACTTTCTGAATCAGTTACTTTCACTGGCCATTTAGGAGAAACAAACAATTCCAGTGTATTCTCAACAACTACTGTTTTAACTTTAAAATGTTTAAAAAGAACCTGAAGCAAACTTCATATATAATTTTTTATGGCAGCATATGCATTAAATTTTTCAAGCTAAAGCACAGTTTTTTAAAGTGTACAGTTGACTTTTACTATACTTTTTATCATAAAGGAAGAATTCAATCAATAACAGCATTCTTTACAATAAAACCATATTGTAACAGCATGAGAAAGTTGCTTTTTTCTGATTAAAGAGCGAAAAGAGAAAATGGAAGGGACTGATTTTCATTATTCTTGCAGTAAAGAGCTTGATTTTTATCTTTATACAGTGTAACACAAAAGTGAGTACACCCCTCACATTTCTGCAGATATTTAAGTATATCTTTGTATATATATACGACACTTTGACACAATGAAAAGTAGTCTGTGTGCAGCTTATATAACAGTGTACATTTATTCTTCCCTCAAAATAACTCAATATACAGCCATTAATGTCTAAACCTGTACATTAATTATACTATTTTTATATATAGAACATTTTTACTGTTATTTATATTTAATATTAGTTTATTTTAAAGTATTTATTAGTATATTGTTAGCAAAATAAATAGCTATTTTTATCTAATTTGATTTAAATTTCATGAGCTCAAAATGTTACTCAGTGCTGTATATTTGATCATTTTTGTATTTTTTTTTATCAGAAGTCTTTGGAACAGATTCTGTGGAAGATGTAGACTATGCAGTCCATCTGTGTTGCTGGTAATCCACAAGATTCTCTTGACAGCAGTTGTGAGAGGAATGGGCACATTGCCAATTAATTATCTTTTATGAACTTCATCTCTTTTAAAAAAAAAAATAAAAATCTAAACAGCAGTAGTCCCTAGACTGCCAGATTATTTTCAGGAAATACATTCTTAGTGATTCGTCCCTATTAAGATATATCTGCTGATTTTTTATCTGGAAATAGGAACTGAAATGTGTAATAAAACATTACTGTTATGAACATTATATGCTACTGTGCATTCTCATCTGCAACACTTCTGTATAGTTTAATCTGCACTAATCTAATCAAGATTAAATATTATGAAAGGCAATAATCCTAACCTTTTATAAGCTGAAATGAAAGTACACTCATGTTTGCCCAGATGTTCACACACGAGGCCTCACATCAACCTCTGGAGCGTCATAATTATCTAGTCTTGTATTGTGCTCCAGATTCTTCCTAATAGAGATGCCAGGTTTGCCACATTCATGGATCAAGTTCTCTTCTTTCTTCTGAGAGTCCTTGTTTACATGGCAGCTGAACTCCAGACAGGCCTGAGCTATTGTCTTCCTGTCCTGTTCAAACCGCACTGACGCACTCATCCAAAGCCTTATTACTTTATCTCTTCTGCACAGCCGAGCGAGTCTCCTCTCTAAGTGCGCTGTTTTTTTTCTCTCCTTGAGGAGCCCTACATAATTTGTTGTGAGTGTATTTAGGAGCTGCGAGAAGACGTAGAGGAGCTCATGCACATATCTGATCTGGCTTGAGGCCTGAAAAGCGAAGACACGCTCAGGCACTGCAGGAGGAAAGAAAACAAGCGAAGTTCACTCAGTGTTTTATTCCATAGCTTGCCTTATGTTCCTCAGTCATCCTGTCAGGCTAAAATAAAGTGTGTTTTTTCCATTTCATTTTATCACCCTCAGTTTTGCAGAGGAAATGACTGGGGTGCCATTACTGGTGTGCGGCCACTGCAGTAAGCCGGAGCGTTGGAATGTGAGCCCGGGTCTCCAGTGCCCGTGGGTGATTGACAGCTTTATGATTTGAGCGTAAACTAACCCGCACCATGCCTCCCACCCCTGCTGTAACCTTGGTGCTAACAGCGGCCCTGTGCAGCTGTTTCAGTGGGAGGTTTTTTGGAGGAAACTGAGCTTCCCCGGAGATTGCCTTTCAATCACATCATCCCTCAAGCTTGAACTCGCATGCAGGGGACGAAATGTGCACTCATCTTTATAAAGATGTTCACATACAGTAGGCTGTAGTAGAGGTAGAGCTAGAGTAGAGGTAGAGCTATAGATATAGGTATAGATCCCAGACGTAGTTGATCAACCCATGCATTTTCTAAAATGTTGCCTTCCAGATTGCTCCTGGAGCTGCACGGCTAATATTTCTAACACTTGAACTCAATTGTCAACTAAATAGCCCAGTAGTGTCCATTGAACCCATATAAACTGCATACAGATTTGAATTAAGGCTGCAGACACTAGTCAGTGTGGTTGGTTTACAGTACAACTTACTGTGAGCAACAAAAACAAAAGTGCTTGCATAAGTTCTGTCATGAGGCTCAATGCTACGTCACTCATTCATTCACAAATCTGACCAATCACAACCCTGCACCTACATATATAAAGAAATAACCTACATTCCCTGCTGCTTTCAGTTGCTGACATCACAACACTCCCCTCCTTCCTCCCCACTATCACCAGTGTGGTCCTGGTCCTGTTGTCTGGGGTTTGGCTTCGCCCCCACCTTCATCTACTCAGCAGGATCTGCTACGTCCTGGTGCTCCAAGACCCAGCCCAGGATGGGGCTTATGCCTAAAAGACTTTCAATGTTTATTCACTGCTTTCAAATAATTGTACAAATCAAATGACGTAATGAAATCCACAGCATTCATTGTTCCTGTCTCTGAGTCCTCATGACAGAACTGTGCATCTGAATACTGTGACTGTTGAGTCATACTGTTGAAGGCAGGCACGGGCTTGTGGTTAAGGTACCAGCCTTGTGTTCGATGGTTCGATTCTACTAACAAAACCTGACCAAAATGCCTTTGAGGAAGGCACCTAAACACTCAACTGCTCCCCGGGTGCCATCAAGTGTGCTCACTGCCCCCTAGATCACGAGTGGGTGTGTTTCACACAAATGAGTTCCATGCAGAAGTGATATTTTTCTGCGTGCAAGCATATTGACCATTATGTCACTTCTTTCTGGGTGAATCATTCCTTTAATTGGTCTCAACATCCTTCCAGCACGGTAAAGTATTTATTTAAAGAAAGACTTGAAAAATGCTAACACTGCTAGCAATTAAGAAATGGAAACATTGATCAATTCAGATTACTAATTGGTGGCTAGTAGGAATAAAATTAAATACGAATACATTATTCACAATGAGTGTATGTGTGTGTGTGTGTGTGTGTGTGTGTGTGTGTTCACCCAGCAATGGATTGGCACCCTGTCCTGGGCTTAGTTGGGATAGGGTAATGCCCTGGCCTGCGCCCAGTTAGGGGGTAGGGGACTAACCACAACCCTGATAAGGAATAAGTGGGTGGAATAATGGATGAATGGATGTTCACAATTAATTTACAATGCATTCTTAATACAAACAAAATAATCAGGAAATGATTGATGCTGTTTAAATCCATGCCAAGCTACATACGTTTCATCGTAAACTCTGTTTGGGTTTGTGTTTGCATCTAAATAGCTCAGTGAAACTTGCGTTACACCACTAGAGGCTACTAGCTTCTAATGATTGTTAGCTACATTAGCTTGTTTGGTTGAAATGTACTTTTAAGCCAGTGTATGAGCGGAAAACAATGTATGTTCAATTACACATTTGCTCAAAGAGTTTAGTCTATCTCAAATGTACAACAAATGGCTAAAGTAGATTAATTGTTGAAGAGAAAATAAATATTCCCTTCATATGAGGTCATGTGTTTTCCTAGCTTGCACACACAAACACACACACACACGTGAATAATTCATACTGTGAGGAGAATTTCTACTTTACATAATGTGCAAACAAAAGCGGTACAATTGTGGAAGTGCACTTCTCTGTGCATACCAATGAATCAGAATCTCAAGGCACTGTTTCAATTCCAAGCCCAGGGCTGCTTGTCTAGGCTAAAACATTGCTACGTCTGATCCACTCCCACGTGTTGGTCCAAGATTCATATTAGTCACTGCTAGAGACACAAAGGAAAACAAGGGCTAGTGCTTGTGGGCAGAACGAGAGTTTCCTGAGAGGAACTGAACGCGTCTGATGTGAAGCTGTGTAGAAGCTGCGTTACCTGTAGCACAGTGTGGGCGTTAGCAGCTATCAACGAGTGGTTAGACACATTTTGCCCTCCACTGAAACCCTGTTTGCACTGCCGGAGATTGGTTCACAGCTGGTGTGCTAACACTCTTAATTCCATGTCTGTCCCTGCTCCAGCCCACAGAGGGCCGTCATTCCAGCAAGCAGTGCTCCTGGTAATTGGGCTGGGACTCCATCATCCCCACTACAGGGCACTGGGTTGGTATTTATGTTAATAGCTAGGGCAATTAGCCTCGGGATGCAAACTCCAGAACTGAAATCGAGAATTCAACACAGCTAAGAAAAACGAAAGAACAAATGTGCTTTTCATCAGTGAATGAGATTTTATTTCATTAACACACAGTTTATACTCTTTTTTATGAATGTGCTCTTTGAGTAGTTCTGTTATCCATAAAGCTGTGTCTTACAAAGTTTCAGACAGGGGACCTAAGCGGTCCAAGTTCAAATTAATAATAGATCAACAATAAAATGAGTTTGCTCACAATTCTTGAAAAACTATTCACGTGTTGGTTATATTAGAGAATAAATAAAGGTAATTATTCATGGACATGCTCACAGAGTTTATCCAGTCCCATATACATAGACCACATATACATTTCCAGTAGTTCAACTACAAAAAAACTCTTTAATTGGAAGGTGAGAAATACTGCCTAGTAAAGTTTATAGATTTCCTTTCATTAGAATTATCTTTGATTAGTTAATCAAGTTAAACCTTCTATTGTAAAGATATGGTATACATGATGAACTTGCTCTAGTGATGGTGAGGTAGGATGGGATAGGAATGCATAGAGAGGTAGAAAAAGATGCTTTGAGCATGTTTACCTTGCACTTAAAATACATTCTAAATGTCAATCAAATACATCTTCATTTTTGTTAAGACTAGTCCTAATTTTAACCCTAATTCAAATTTTATCAACCCAAAACCTAAATTTAACCCTCATCCTCTTTACAAAGACTTTCATCAGTGTAGAAACACAATTTGTAATTGTTTCTAAAAATGATTTTTTTCCTAATTAACCACTCCCCCCTCAGACCCACCCTCCACATCAGTGGCTCTTTCAACTGTAGAATCTGTACAGCTTCTGGGCACCATTAACAGGCATAAAGTGGAAGAACATGGTCTCCATCACAAAGAAAGCAAAGTTTCTATCTGCCACAGATGAAGAAATTCAACCCTTGATCTAATTCTACACGGCAATCAACGAATCCAAAAATTTAAATGCCACTATTTGATGGTTAATGAGATTTAATGGAAATTGTCCTACAATTATTGGAGAAATACCATGAGACAAATAGGAGATGTCATGTATATGTATGTAGGCCTAGATACTAAATAATAGTAATAATAAAAATCTAATTAACATTCACTGAAAATGAGACTATTAGGTGTGAATGATAAATGGCTGAATAGTTTATATTGAGGTTCTTGTCTTCAAGAAAAATTGGTATTATTTTTGGAAAATCTGAGCACAGTGTGAATTCCCTACTAAAGAGGAGACACTTGAGATTTGAGCTCTTTTTCTTAGGAGAAATTTCAGAGCTGCTGGAGACTTGGGTTAAGTCACCTTTGTATTTCCATTTGACCTCATTATTGACTACGAGAAGCTACTGAGACATAAAGGAGATCTCCCTTTTTATTTTTGGTGATAGCTGGTGAGTAACAGGACTTTAATTTCTATAAAGAGTCATTGATATAATTTGTGCTTTTCTGTCCCAGAGATAATATAGAACATAACATATTTAGGGCCAGAGAGTGTGTGTGTGTGTGAGTGTGTGTGTGTGTGTGTGTGTGTGTGTCATTCTGTCTGCCACTCCTGGACAGAGTGTCTCTGGGGATGCTGATGGCAGAGGGAGAGTATTGACCCCTGAGTTCTGCAGAGAACAGAAGACTTTGATGAGGGTGCCTCTTGACAACGATAATTGGAAAGTGTTTATGCACAGCTGACATTTAAATATTTGTGGAGGGCTCCAAATAATCCATGAAGGCCATTCATTGAGGGTCCTACACGTGATCGCATGTGACATTTAGGTTTGTTACGGACCAGCACAGAACCAAATCAGCATGACTCCATATCTTGAACAAATGAGCTGAATTACAATATTATTAGATTATTTGTCATCATCTTGATTTAGCAGAAGTAATATCCGTAAAAACATGGCCTGCTGGGTGATGCTTAAGTCATTAAGTCCACACATGAAATGCAGGCGCTCTATATTACTCTATCACTCAGTATGTATAATTCGTCAATCCACAGGTTTTATTTCTTTGCTGAAGAATGTGACAGTCAGTAGGAAGAGCCCTATGGATTGGGGTTGGGGTGTCTACATCATGTGATATGATTACAGTTCATTTGTATCGGTAGCTATGAATATAATCATTCCTTTAATAAACTTGTATTATCCTTTAATAAGCCAGTAACTCGCATTTCTTATGAATTTTAGCGTCTTTTTCCTCCACATAATGCTCTCCCAGGTAGTGTATGGAGTATGGAAGTCTTCCAAACAGACCACATAGATTATTAAATGACTCTTCAAAGGCAATACTATATTTTGGCTTGTTATTCCATGAACAAGATTTTTGGTGGTTCCGCTCATTTTAACACTAAATATGGCTTGTAGCCAAAAATCCTTATTTTCCAATGCAAAATGGCATCTGCCAGGAGATTTGTGCCGAGGACTAAAATAATCAGACAAGTACTGAGTTAACTAAAAAACAGTAGAAAATTCAGCCTGTGGCAGAGGGGAAAATACAGACATGACACACCCGGACGTAAATAAAATCACTGAGGAGCACCTGTAAAAGAACAAATAACCCCAAGACCACATGTAAATTTATTCCAGTCCAAACAAGGATTTAGAAACTTAGTATCTGATCTGTATTCACCTGAACTGAAATGACCCTATTTGCAATGATGGTGGCGCTATAATGGCGACAGTGTTTTGCTATGTCTTCAGCCGTGAGCAATGCATTACAAAATTTATATTTCCTCAAAAAAGCACTTTCACTGGACTGGATTCCAAGCTTTTGTGAATTGGTGCCAAGCTTCTGGGAATTTTGCCCATGTCTAAAGTAAGGGGGGGGGGGGGTGTTGGTAGGGGGGGTTATGGGCTATCCAATTCCATATGACCAACCTACTGAATATGTTGTTGATTCAAAAATTCAAGTTCACTGAGCTCTTTTTGACATGTTGAACTCTGCATTTTATAAAAATATTTTTTTACATTTTTCTGTATAACTTTACTTGTACGCACTAGTAACTGCTAACATTATCAATGCAATGTTAACAGCAGTACAGCAGGCACCCTCACTGCTTACAGTTTTCAGATTAAGATAACAGTCTTGCTCATCAGGGACTTTTATGGGTTGCCCAAACATGTTCCTGTCATTTTAATGATGTGTTATATTCCAACCCATCTTGCTAAATTATGCAGCTCTTATCTGGGTCAGTGTGTTAACATTTGTCTCATCCTGTCCCTTCAACCTACTTATTAAGTGCCTTTCTTCAGGTGTTTCGGAGAGGCTTAGCTGTAGTGGGTACTGCAAGAAAAGATATCAGAGAGTACATTTACTTTGACTTTTAATCAAACAAAAGTATACTAGCAAGGTATTTCATCTTTTACCTAATTTACTGAAATACCTGCAGCATGTTCTAAAAAGTCGGGACAGTGCGTTTTACAACTAATCTCAATGTCATATGTTGAAATAACAAGGTTAAACAGTTTTTCTTCAACAAATGCATTTATCTTATAATATACAAGAAGCCTTCAAGAAAGGACTAGTCCTTCAGGAGCATGAAGAATTTGAGACTCATGACTTTCCAAGCAGATACATCAGCAAATACTCCACCACTTGTTTTAGGCCACAATTATTTAGGATTTTGGACATTTCATCCTCTCAGGGGCAGTCCTAGCCTGTTTGATGCCCTAGGTGAACAAACATCGCCCCCACCCCCAAACACGCAACACCCAAAAAAGCACCTACATAATCTTGTTTGTTTTTGCCATTAAAATTAATATTCGTGCTACTTTAATTTGCAAGTTATGACTAAATGAAGGCAATAAGCCATGAGAAGCTGTGAGTTACTGTGATTTTATCATGGGGAAGGTTGTTTTTGGCACGTCTGGAAGCGGAGTGATAAAATTGCAGTAACGCAGGGTCTCGAGTGGCTTATTGCTTTTATAAAATGCCGATCAACATAAAATAGGATAACACACCAATGTTCAATTCATAAATTATTTTTTTTCTTTTAATCATTCACAGTAAAGTATTCTTGCAGTTAATACTGTTGCCAGGCAACATGACGGCGAATATCGATCAACAGTATCTGATAAACTTGTAGCACAAGTTCAGATGTTGCGAAGAGGTCGGTGCTGTGGTATATCATGGATTTTACACTGGCTCTGAACGCGGCTCAGCCAATCAGATTTTAGGACCGGAACTATCTGTTGTCGTCAGGTTGTATAGGCTAGACAGGCTATATGAAATAATGTGTTTTATTGTTTTTGAGGGGGAGGGGGAGGGCGGAGTGCTACCCTGCGCAGATGCTCATATCGCCCATATCAGAAACCACCACTGTGTACAGTATACGACATAATTAAAAAATTCATGGAGTCCAGTGAAATGTCAGTGGAAAGGCTGAAACAAGGCCTTTGTCTACATGCACATGATCTCCAATCTTAAAAAAACTGCCATTCAAAGAATAGGGTCTGTTATGGATATAATTATATAGGCAGTCACAAAAGGTGGAGGATGTGGATGCAGCATGGGTTCTTTATTCGACAAAAGCTCTTACAAAGACTGTGTCTTGACTGCAGATACCCACATGAACTAGGCTAAACACTATACACTAGACTGGATGACATTACAAGGTTGACATTACAAGGACGGATGTGAACTGTGACACACGAGGAAATATTTAACTCAAACATAATTAGACATGAGAGGAGGGACCAGAGCTGTGGAATGACAAGACAGGTGCATGATGTGATGTGGGCAGAGATGTGGCAGAATGAAAACAATGAGCACATGGACAAAACTAGAGCTGGGCGATAAATCGATTTTATCGATTAATTTGAATTTACAGTTAAGGACGATGTGTTTTTATGAAAATCAATTTTCTCTCAGCTTTAACTTCCGCCACTGACACTCCCTTTTGGGCTCCCTTAGTTCAGACTCACTGTAGCCTCTTCTCCGGCGGGCTTGCCATACACACACACACACACACAAACAACATGACAGCAATTGGGGAAAACCAGAGCTTGTGCCCAAGAAAGTAGTAACTTCCTCGGTGGTGGGGAATTGGTTCGGTTTTGCGGCGATGGACGCAGACCAAACAAGTCCTCGCTGTAAGGTCTGTTTGAAAACGGTTGCTTCCAAAGGAAGCAGCACGATGAATTGATCCCAACACCTTAAACAGAAGCATGCAGCGGAGTGGGAGAAGTGCTGCTCCCTGTGAAATGAAAACAGCCGCAAGACTAGCATGCCATCCAAAGTAAAGCAAGCAACCGTACCTGACACATTTTCAAACTGTGTGCCATATTATAAGAATTGGGCACGGTGGAAGGCAATCACAGATGCTGTCGCAATGTTTTACAAGTATTTTAATTTTTTTATTTGAGGTGCACGGTGTCTGAAACTAAGCTATGTTGGAGAAAATGTTCTAAAAGTTAATGTATGTTCTCACTGTTTACAATGGAATGGTCTGCCATCTCATCTAGAAACTTGTTTTTGTTGTTTCTGGTTGCAATTTAATGCCAACGAGAAAATTTTTGTGAAAAAGTAAAGGTAAAACTTGTTTTGAACCATTTGTCCATCTTTGTCATCTGTAGTTTGATATTTAGAAGGGGGAAAATCGATTAAAATCAAAAATCGGATTTTGTGTGAAAAAATTGGAGATTTAGTTTTTAGGCCATATCGCCCGGCTCTAGTCAAAACCATTCTCCAGTTGGGCAGTCATGGCCAAACAGCCTACAAATCAGGTTTGGGACCAAAGAGTTGCAGCTACTATACTAAGCAAAATACATACATCAACACTGTCCAAAAGCACAATTGACTTCTCTGGGCTCAGCAACGCAGTGTTATGTGGTCCATGAGTCAATATTTCAAATAATTCTTGAACAAAGCAACCATTGTATTTTTTGGCCAATGAGGGAAAAGACCATCCCAGCTGTTATCAGCATCAGGTACAAAAGCCAGCATCCGTCATGGTATGGAAGTTTGTCAGTGCCCTTAGCATGGGTAACGTGCACATCTATGAGGGTATCATTAATGCAGAAAAATATATACAAATGCTGGAGCAACATGAAGCATTTTACAGCGATGTAAATACCAATCAGCATCTTCTATGATGTTCCAATGTTTCGGGAATTTAATTTGGACTACAATACAAGCACATTACAATTTAATACAATTACATTATAATACATTTCATTGTGAATGGACAGAGATCATTTTATTTCACAACAATTTTATTACTGTAATATAGAGTACAATAAAGTTAAGAATGTTTTTATTTATACAGATATAAACTTCTATTATGACAATAATATGAATGTCTTTGTTTTGTTATGTTGCTAGGACAGCATTTATCAATCAGTTTGAACTAAAATCATTTCAGTATCCATTCAGATCCATTATAAACCTTGACACAGCTGTGCTGTCAAACAAAAACAGCCTTCATTCTTGCCAAAGTGACAGAACTTTTGAAATTCAGCAATTACTGCTGACAGTAACTGTGATCCATAAGATGGAAAACATGGCACTCTCACCACAGGAATGTTCTCCACATAAGAGCTTACCAGAAGCACTGCCCTCAAATGATAGCTCTGCTCTTGGCATGAGAATCAGCGTACTTGACTACAAACTCATTCAAACTCTTATGCTGTGTAATTCTTAAGAACATTTCTTTAAGATTTTTATTATTTTCAAACAATTCCCACACTTAACTCCCAAATCGTAAAGTACATTTTACTGACTGTCATATGAAAAACATGTCAATTTTTTTTTCCATTTTTAAATTTTCTACACAGTTTCAGCACAACAGCTCTGTGCAAATTTAATGATTAATGGACCAATCAAAATGCTTAAATAATTAGAAGATAAATCTTGTTACATTAACTTAGTTAAAGGAAAATTTAGACAATGTGTCCAGTTGACAGAGACATATTTGGAGTCCACATTTTGGTTTCTTAGTTTAGAAATGGAGGTGTGAGGCTAATGCTGCTAAAAGAAACAGAACTCAATAGTAGTCGCATTTCCATTGCAGTTTTGCGCAAAACTTTATCGATATTCTGTTTTGTAGAAAAAACAATTCGACAAAACAAGCTTCACAATTGCGGTGTTTCCATTAAATGTGAAATACTTTTATAAAATCAAATGTGAATATGTTTGTTCTCACGATAAGTCATTACAAACATGGCGGCAGTGGATGTAAACACATACTTCAGCTTTATACATACTGCTACCACGGCACTAGTGCTCATCATCAGCCATCAGAGGAGACGGCGACTTATCGAGGCTTTGGAGCGACAAGCCCCTTATACTTGGGAGCGGCTACGTATGCTGCGTTTTTGGGAAACTTTAGTCGATGATTTTACAGAAGAGCTGTGGATTCAACATTTTAGAATGACACACTCAACTTTTAATGAACTTTGTGATGCTGTGAGATCTCTAGTGGAGCAGCTGTACATTGTCCAAGGATTCTCCTCGTTATTCCAAATATGCCGCGTCATCTTCATCCTCGCACTTTCTGTTGTTGTCTTCTTCTTCGTCGTCTTTTTGGCAAATAGAAACGTCCGGTTGTTGATCACGTGACTCCCTTGATGCAAAAAAGTCCGTTTGAGTGTTTCCATTACACTTTAGCGATATAAACCAATTTAGATACGACTAAAAAACCACCTCATCTTAGCGCAAAAAACTTTTATCAAAACACATGAGTTTTTTCGAAATTGTCGTGTTTCCATCAAGCACATTTTTATTCACAATTCTAATTTGCGATATTTCATGGTCAATGGAAACGCGACTAGTGACGAAGGTCTCAAACGTATCAAAAATTAATGGTAAAGGTTTGGAGTCAGGACAGGGTGAGTGCGGTTAGTACAAATTATAATTAATTAATTACAACACAATCTGATACAATTATGCTGCATAGCTAAACCCTGATAGGGTTCCACACCAGCAAAAGGAAAAGCACAGCCCTAGTGATGTACCTCTTTTTTCGAAGAAAGTAGAAATATGGCAGAATCTTTTCTTTGTAAAAAAAAAAAAAAAACATTCCAAACCTTTTGAAGACTATTGAAGCTGTGTACTCTTAACAACTGTACTGATATCGACATCAATATAGTTGCAAACTTTGCCGTTTGTATATAAGTATGTAAGTAAGTAGTAAACATCTATAGATATATAGAAACTGGCATGATATAGGTGGCAAAACATTTCTATATACTTACAGTATGTAACAAAAGTCTCTATATTAATTTTAATATATAGCATTTATACAGCATATATGACAATATTTCAGCAGATTATGCTGAAATTACAGGCTCCACTGAAGAAATAAAAGTGAGTACACCTTTGTTGCTTCTTCCAATTAAGATCAACTACATACAACCTGTAAAAACCCTCCCAGTCAAATATATAAGGCAATCTTGAGCTGAAAAACAGATGGCTCAGTGCTTCCAACTTTGTGTATATCACCAGAAATTGGCATCATAGTGAATGCCCAGACAGGGTGCCAAATGCTGCACAAGGTCAACCTCTATGGAAGAAAACCATTACTAATAAATAGGCACAAAACTGCAAGACTGATATTTGCCAAGGAACATGAAAAGAAGTCTGATGAATTTTGGCAGCATGTTTTATGGCCCGATGAAAGGAAAATAACATTGTTTTGTATCAGATTTGGTCCAGCATGTGTGGCAAGCACCTGGCCAAAACCATCACAATGACTGCATAGTGTCAACTGTGAAACATGGAGGAGGAAGTCTGTTAATATGGGGGTGCATGAGTTCAGCAGGTGCAGGGGTGAATACTTCTAAAGAATCATCAACACTAGTGTGTACACCACAATACTACACAAAAAGATGATTTCTTAAGGTGCTTAGCAGGAAAATAACTTTTCAAAAACACAATGACCCTAAACATACTACAGAGTGTAACTATGAAACCTCCTGTCTTAGCCCCGTTCCTGTTTACGTTTTCCACGTGCTGTCAGATCTTCATCCTGGTCCAGCCTCATCATGTTCTGTATGTGTCTGCATCTGTCTGGTTATTCCACAGTCCTGGTTCCCCATCCCATGTCTAATTATGTTTGGTTTTAATGTTCCCTCGTGTGTCACAATATTGGTTGGTCAATGTATTGTATTCATGAGTATCGTTTACTTCTATATTTAATTAATTTATTTCCAAGTTCCATGAGTCCATAAACACACAATACAACAAAGATACATATTAATCCACAATTCCAACTGTAATTTTTAGGACACACAACTGAGTGAAGTCTCGAGTCAAACCCCAAACCCTTTGAGCTTCCAGTGCGGCTCGGCTGACCAGACATCCTTCAAGACATGTGGAAGACTAGCATCAAGACTCTTCTCTGCCTTTGCACTGAGGTGGTGGAACTAACTTACACTGGTTGTTTGAACAGCAGAGTCCCTCACAGTCTTCAAACACTGAAGGCCATCTCTTTGCGGAGCACTTAATTGGTGATCCTCTTACCATCTTGGCTTCAGAGAGACACTGACACTCTGAGAAGCTCTTTTTATACCCAATCATGTTGTCAATTGACCTAATTAGTGTTAATTGGTCTTCCAGCTGTTCATTTCATGCTCAATTTCCCTTTTCCAGCCACTTATTGCTACTTGTCCCAACTTTTTTGGGATTTGTTGACACTGTGAAATTTTGAATCAACATATTTCTCCTTTAAAATGTTACATTTACTCAGATTAAACTTTTGATCTGTCATCTATGTTCTATTACGAATAAAATATTGACATTTGCCATCTCCACATTCAGTTTTTATTCACAATTTGTTTAATGTCCCAACTTTTTTGGAATCCGGTTTGTAATTAAAACAATTAAAATACAAAGTTGTTCAACAGTTCTTCAGAAAATGTAATGGTTATATAAAGACCAAATACACAACACAAATCAACCATTCACATGTATAAATGGTTCTTCAAAATGGTTATTCACAATGAGGTGAAATCATTTTATATGTATATGCTTCTGTTTATTGGTACAAACCTAATAGTCAAGACTTTTGGGGTAAGTTTATCCCAACATACGAGTGTTTCATCCATGTTATTTTATTTATTTCACTTCCACTTAGCAAGTCTACATCATTTGCAGCTTTTCCATCTGAGACCAGGTCAGATTTAACTCATTTCCAGTACAAATGGTTTCAATAGAGCCTATTATCAGTCATCTGTCAGGCTTCCATTGAGCTCATTCAGTTGGGAGGACTGGAATAGAAGCTGAGGACCTACCACTAATGAAGATGCTCTCATCTTAAAGACAATAATCTTGAGTGAAACATATGACCTCCAGAGGTCATCAGAAGTGTAAAAGCCACCCAGGCCTGTGAATAAGGTGCTGGGAGAATGGCCCATTAGAAGAAGCATGTGCCCAGAGGATAATCAGACACTGGCTAAATTACCCACAGCTGGAGGCCAAGACTGCACTTCCAAGGAGAGTGAATGGAATGGAAAGATTCTGTGTGTGTGTGTGTGTGTGTGTGTGTGTGCATGTATGTATGTGTGTGTGCATGTATGTGTGTGCAATTATGATTCCATACAGAGCAGTGTTCAGGTCTTTGACCCTGACCCAGTGAGAGGTTTGATGGTTTATGGGCAATTGGACTACATTTAATTCCACACACAACAGAGGCCCATTATGGGCATGACTGGTGGCACACTGTTCTGTAACCCTTTGACTTTGTCCTCGAAGAATGCAAGTTTCAGAGGATAATGAGATAAGAGAAAAAGGATTAAAGAGCATTTATATCTCATTCTAAAACAATTTTAGTTATTTTCCTTAGAGAAATACACATCGGAAAGAAAGGAAAAAAATCTGATTTCCTCAACATCAGCTCTCCTGGATATCGATGAGATCAGACAGAACAACAAAGGAGATTGTGCAGCTCAAATATTTCATCTGAACAAAAGATCTCAGTAATCTCAAACACATGTCTTTCTTTGAGTTTTAGTTTATCTCAATAATATCTCACATTGTGCTCAGATCTGTCAAAACAGTAACACGTGTTACATGCATATTAAGACATGAATCTCAATAACAACTCAACAATTTCTTGCCCAAAACAAAGAGCCTTAAGTTGTCATTTTGGGAATAATTATTAGATTTTTTATCTGGGTCAGAAGTTTCATGTCTCCTTTCTAGTATGTGGCATTTGAGAAGACCCTTCAGAAAGTCTCTTGAGCCATAAAAGAGCAACATTTGAGCAATAAATTGTTTCCAGTTTCTCATATAATTCTCCTGAACAAAAGATCTCAGTAATCTCAAACGTGTCTTTCTTTGAGTTTTAGTTTATCTCAATAATGTCTCACATTGTGCTCAGATCTGTCAAAATAATAATACTACTGTACTGTATAATAAAGACATGAATCTCAAAAAGAACCATTTCTCACCCAGAACCAATAGTCTTATCTGTTCCTCTGAGTAACTACTATAATTTATATCTGGGTCAAATGTCTTGTGCTACCTTTCTACTTGAAAACAATTTGAGGAGATTGTTCATGAAGTCCACTGAGCAGTAAAAGAGCAGCACTTGAGCAAAAATATTCAAGCATTTTTCCAACCTAATTTATTTTTGTCACTTCAGAACATACTGTTTACCTGAGCTTTGCTACACAGTGGAACCTTGATTTATGAGTGAATCAATGTACAAATTTTCCAAGATACGAGCTGTCGCTCAGTAGTTTTTTTGCTTTATGATGCAAGAGGAGATCCGAGTTATGAGCGATACGGTTTTATCGGTTTTAACAGAAACTGTTTTATTTATTTATTTATTTATTTATTTCAACCATGGGTCTCTTTTGTTATGTATTATTATTATTTATAGATTATTTGTTATTTATAAAGTACATTTTCCTATTTAAAAACAAGAAAAACTGTGGGTTTTGGGTTGCTTGAATGGATTAATAGCATTCCTTTTATTGGGAAATTGTATTTGATATACTAGCAAATTGAGTTATGAGCTCAGTTACAGAACAAGTTAAACTCGTAAGTCAAGGTTTCTCTGCACTTAGAAAAGACTCATATTTACAGCATTCTTATCCAGAGCAGCTTACAATTTCAGTCATGTTACATTTACAGGTGTATGGCATGAATAGTCTTGCCCAAGGAGATTTATTGGCATAGTGTGGCATGCTTGTCCAAGGTGGGGACTAAAACCCAGGCTGACAGATTGGACATAGCATTGTTACTCACTACACTAAACCAACCACCAAACCAGATTTACAAGAGAACTGAACAGGCAATTCCATTAGTTTTAGTTCATTTTTCCATTAATTACTTTAATGCTTTTAAAAAGAGACCATATTTGTTTGTTTCATAGAAGAGGCGTGAACTTATATTCTCTTAGAAATTCAACAAAATGTCATTTCCAGTCTTTTGCATATAACTATATATTTCAACAACTTATTCACTGAATTCAGTAGCTATTACTATTATGCACATTTTCTGTTCTTTTACATGGAAATGCTCTGAAAGTAATGTTTCCAGTAACTGATATAAGATAATTGATATGTGTTGAGATAACATGGAAAAATACTTGAATATTCATTTTATATGTACTGAAAAAAACCTGAAATTTCCAGACACCTGTGTCCTTCTCTCCTCCTGTGAGATTATAGATACCTTTAGATTACAGACCAAGGTGTGAAGAGTATGTTTGCATTTTTATTATTAAGAAAGATAGAGAACAAGAGACAAAGTGAGAAAAAGAGAAAAAAAAAGTTGAGGGGGGTTATTTTCCAGTGGCATGCTTGGACAGAGCAAGAGCACTACCAAACCAAAAGGCAGATAAGAGGGGAGTGTACAGAGCGGCAGTGAGTTTGTGTGGAGGAGAACAGTGTGCATACTTCAGAGCTATGGTAACTGATTGTTATAAGGAGGAGAGGGATGCACTGACATGTTTACAAGACAGGAGCTTTGTAATCATAGTGAATTATTATTTATATAATCAGCTGACTTCTTTTTTTTATTCAGGATATATCCTGCAATTTGACAGGAATTTACAAGGTGAAGTTACAAGCTAAAAGAGTGTGTGTGTGTGTGTGTGTGTGTGTTTCTATGTATGTGTAGACTATAGTTTGACAACTAAAGCTGAACTCACTGCCCTTAGAATAAGAATAAGGCTGTACAACAGGAACCTAATAGGGCTCGATTGATATACTGAATCGATTTGGGTGATACTAAGATTACCCATATGTATCTGTGTCAGGCTGAAATGGTAAACATGAACACAAAACACCATTGTTGTGAATACCAAAAATACTTAAAATGCACCTACCCTTTAGCGTGGCAATAAATAACTAAATAAATAACATACAAGACTTGTATATGGAAAGATTCAATGAAGATACCTAAAATCTAAGCTATTTGTCCTAGCTAAGGGTATTTTTTCTGGAGAATGAATCACATAATTTGCTCTAGATAAGAGTGTCTGAAAAAGTTTGTAAGCAAAATTGAAATCCTGGCTGATACTGTTGTTTATCTGTTTAGACATATTCATAACTTTACAGTTAAAAAAGTTCAAAACAGGGACAAGTTCTCCTTATCTGTTGCCTCAATGCTTTGACATTCCTGGTAGCATGCTGGGTCAATCCATACTCAATGCTGCTCATTAGAATTTAAGAATTTCAAGTTTCTGTTTTTGGCTTTGTATGTAAGACTCATTACAGGCTCTGTGGTCAAACACAGTTTATCTTACATGAACTGATCATCAGATCCCTCAAAAAGGTTCATTACTGAAGCTCTTCTGGAGGAAAGATTTTTTTCCATGTTTTTTAATAAACTATTTAACACCTTTTGTCTCAGTGGACTGACATTACTGATGCTACTTGCAGAGCAATGAACTTCTTTCACAGTGAGGCCTGTTATTCTTTTGAACATCCTTGTTTTGGGTTGAAGAATTCTAATAACTCAACTGCAATGTCCGGCGGAAGACGAAGGAAGAACAAGACGCTTATTGGAACCGGGTTGCAGAAGAGCTTGAAGAAGTGGGGGCAAACCATGAGTACCGAACTCTCTATCGAACTCTAAAACGACTCGGTGGAAGAACCACCTCCACTAATGACAACATCAAAAAGGCAGACGACATGTTTGTTAAAACATCAGAAGAACAAGTCAAGCAATGGAGAGAATTCTTCAAAGGACTGTACAACCATGACCCGCAAATAGGGCCGCCGCCAGAACCACCGGCAACTGACCTGCCTACTAAGATTATGGCCGATACAGAACCAACCGAGGAGGAAGTCAAGATGGCCATCAGTGCCTTGAAGAATGGAAAAGCGCCAGGAATTGACCGAGTTACTGCGGAAGCCATCAAGCCAAAGAGACATGACCTCACCGTTCCTATTCAATATCGTGGTTGATACCATCATGCGGAAAGTTTTCCAAGGAAGGAGAAGCGTTCAGTTCAGCGTCGACCACCATCTAAAGGACCTGATGTTTGCGGATGATAGTGTGGTTGCCACAGAGGATGATGCAGAAGCCACTGACATTCTGTATGACATAGCCCGCACCGCCGAGCTGTACGGCCTCAAGATCAACGCAGCCAAGACGAAAGTATTGATGACTGATGGACCACCAGCCCACGTCCACCTTAATGGCAAACAGATCGAGCAAGTAGAAGTCTTCAAATACCTCGAATCACTCATCCAGGAGAAGAAAGTAGCGTCTTCAGCTGACATCCAGGCCAAAATCGGGCAGGTGGCCGCAGTGTTCGCCTCACCTAACTGGTGTCTTAGGAAGAAAGACAACATTGGAACGGCAACCAAGATCCGTCTCTTCCAAACACTTATTCTGCCAATTCTGCTCTACGGATCCAAAGCATGGACTCTGCTGAAGTCGGACAGCAACAAGCTTGAGGCCTTCCAAATGCAATACCTTAGACGGATCCTCAAAGTTTCCCTCCGGGATCGTGTTACCAACAACACGATTCGATCAAGGTGTCTCGAACAACTGACCATTGAAGAGACAATCCAACAACGACATCTTCGATGGTTCGGGCACGTGTGCAGGACGGCCGAGTCCAGGCTCCCACATCAACTGCTTTGGAGAGACCGGCCTGCCCACTGGAAAATCCAGAACTCTGCGTCCAAGAAGACCAGGGCAAAGCAGATTGAGGAGGATCTGTGTAACCAACGCCTAGATCTAATACAGGCAAAGGCCGCAGCAATGGACCGGAAAAAATGGAGGAACATCGTGAAGAGAGCTCGGGACCCATCAGCACCTACAGCAGCGTATTGGCTGCAAAATCGCCTGAATCAAATTGCCAGCTAAGGACCAAAGAAGAAGAAGAGAATTTACTTTGCACACCACAATTCTTCCAATCAAAATACTGAATGAGCAGAAGGAATATTTTCACTGTTCCATGATTGATGCCATCAGTAGACATGCCACAATAAGGAATTTCAAAGTGCTTCTAGAGAAGGGTCGGCAAACTTTAACACTCAAAGAGCCAGTTGAACCCGGTTTCCATGTAAAAGTAAACACCACAAACACTTTTTGACATTTATAATGAAGATAACACTGTATATACTGTTTTTTTTTTTGGGGGGGGGACTTGAACAAATTTTATTATTATTAATTAGTAAATATTGACAAATTATTATTTATATTTTATTAATAATTACTAGTTACTATTAAAAATATTCCAATAATAACTATTAAACATTATGAACAATAAAATAATAATAATAATCAATAATCGAATATTAATACATTATTACATATTATTAAATAATAATAGACTGTTAAAAGCATGTCCAGATGCTGTTTGAGGGAGCCTCAAACAAGCCAATTTACAACAAATAAATAGACAAATTAATATGGACCAGCAGTACTTCATTTTTACATTCTTTATTCTTATTTAGATAAATATTCAAATGATAAGAACAACTAGAATGGGTACTTTTCACAATGTCCTAGCTTTGGTTTAATCCTTTATTGTGAAAACACTCAGCAGAATGTCCTCAATTAAAAAGTACACATTAAATATACACGCATGATTAGTATGAAATTTCCTGACTTTTCAGTGGCCTTTCAGAAGCAGGCAGCAAGTGAGCAGGTGGCTCAATTCGGAGCTGTTTGAGGATTGCTTCACAATAAGACAAGGTGGGGGGCTGAGATAGTGAAAATGTGATTTGTATGAGGGGCAACACACACACTTCTTTCTATGAATTGTGTGATTTTCATTCATTTCTTGATGACTTACCCAAACCTTAATCATAACTCCACTAACCTTATCCTTACATTAAAGCATGTTTTAAAATGTAATTACATTTCGGGGAGCTTGTGGTCCCCAGAAAGAAGAAATAGTCCCACGATATGAGCGTGTAAACAGGATTTGGTCCCTAAAATGTGGCATATACCTCATTGGCACACACACATACACACACAGTCACACAATCACATCTCATGGAAATACAGGTTAGCACTGATTTGAAGAAGTATTAGCAGCATCACATTCAGTCTAAACTCAAAGCCCGCCCTTTCAGTTTTACTGAGATGCTGGTCTGGAGATTCTCTTCATGCTCTATCAGACAAAAACACTCTCTCCCTTTCCACTTACTACACATCTTTTGTGCAGGTGGATGTGAGTTAGTAATACAGTCTTCAGCAAGTCAAGGTCTTGTGAGTAATATGTGTAGACAGAACACGTTGACTGTGATTATGTATATGACTTGAATGACGAACAATGACGGACAAGGACCGTTAGACTTGAGGGAACCTTTAAACCACATGTAATCAGAACAGAGATTAGGGAACAGGGCTGTGGGATCATGAGACAAGATGAGGGCATGATGTGGTCAGAGTCATGACAGAATTTAAACAAAGCAACACCTGGACACAAGACTGAGGCAGGGACGAGGCTGTGAGTCTTACAACATGGACCTCGACCATCACTGCCCTGCATTTAGCAGTGTTCCCCTGCTCTAACACAGCCACTTTATTTTGAGAGCAGAGGAATCACTGCAGGGCAGCAGTACTCCAGGTTCAGGACTGAGAACCACTGATCCTGAACAAAGGTTTGTAGCTTTTCAGTTCTGACAGAAAAAGGGTGAATGACCTTCTGTAACTGACTGAACTCAGTTTCTTCAGTAACAGTAGCTTTGTTCAAACTGACATCACGCTAATGCAATAACAAAGCCTGATAACAGATGTGCCCATGCATTCTATTATTATTATTATTATTATTATTATTATTGAGCATAAATCCTGCTGTGTAATGCTGGCATGAACATCCAGTCAATCCAGGCTATCTGTGTATCTATTTGGGGAAATGACACATATTTTATACTACATAAACTGACCAGTCAAATTCCTCCAAAAATTACATTACAGAACCTCCTCTGGTAAAACAATTCATACTTATATATCACTTTAGAATGGTTGTCAGATTAGAGCAGCTGATGTATGAGAGGACCCTTGCCCATCCTTACATTTCAGGTCACAACTGATGTGAATTTTACAAAAAATACATATATTTCTGTGACGTTCTATGGATAGGCAGGGTTCAGTGGCCTGCAGACTGACTTGGCCGCTGGACCACACCATCTAAACGGGTAAATAGATAGTTGAGCTGAAGATTGGCTCATAAAAACCCTTGTGAGTCCATTACAGTGGCTTAGGCGATGTGGTCATGATGTGATCACTGTCATAATGAACTTTAATGTTTGCTGTGACTTCACAGGCAGGTTGAGTTTAGCTAATATCCTGTTTTTACAGCAGCACTGCTGGAGCAGAGCAGAGCTGGAAAATGAGTGCTTTATCTTTTTTATATGCTCATTTTTCTTTTAAACAACATTTGGTTATTAGTGCCATCCTTCCACTGCCAATCCCTCTTCTTTCTTCCATGCAGTATGTGTTCAGATCTACTCTAGTCTGGTCGGATTTACCCTGTGAGGTTTCAATATCATTGACCATGTTTACATGCATTCCAATGGAAAGAGCTCATTTTCGCTGTTTGTGTGGTGCCAACAAAGATGCCATTACACATGTGGTTTTACCAACAAAAGCCACTAAATGTCAAAAACATGTTTAAGGCAAGCTCATAGAATGATCTGAGTCAAACTTAGATAACCAAGACTAAGACAATCAAACTGTCCTGTTTACATGATCACGTCTTAGACTAACAGTCTTAGACTAAAAACAAATCACTGTTGTGCATGGAATCCAACTGGCAACTACAGTGAGTGGTACAGAGCAATCAATGCACAAGAATGTATGAGGAACCCTCTATAATGACCACAGGAGCAAGGAGTAAAGTGTCAGGGATCACCATAACCAGAGCAGGTTACACCAGGTTACAGAATGGAGAGAAGGAAATTAAAGGAGTGTGATGCTCTGGGCAACATTTTGCTGAGAATACCTCTTAACCCTCATATTATGTTTGGGGTCAATTTGACCCGATCCAATGTTTAACGTCTTTAAATACACGTATAACATGACTTTTTTGCTTCATATTTAATGACTTTTCCTAACTGCATGCTGATAACTGAGTAAACATAAAATAGTTTTTTTAGTGTTCTGTACACATGTTGTACACATCAGTGTTCTTTGGAGTCAATTTGACCCCAGGCTGTTTTAGTTGTATAACATATAAAATACCAACATTTTAGAGAGTAGAAAGTGTCCAAAATAGAGGAGAATGTGTCTGAGACAGAAGAGAATGTGTCTGAGACAGAGGAGAATGTGACTGAGACAGAGGAGAATGTGACAGAGACAAAGGAGAATGTGACAGAGACAGAGGAGAATGTGACAGAGACAGAGGAGAATGTGTCTGAGACAGAGGAGAATGTGTCTGAGACAGAGGAGAATGTGACAGAGACAGAGGAGAATGTGACAGAGACAGAGGAGAATGTGTCTGAGACAGAGGAGAATGTGTCTGAGACAGAAGAGAATGTGTCTGAGACAGAGGAGAATGTGACTGAGACAGAGGAGAATGTGACTGAGACAGAGGAGAATGTGTCTGAGACAGAGGAGAATGTGACTGAGACAGAGGAGAATGTGTCTGAGACAGAGGAGAATGTGTCTGAGACAGAGGAGAATGTGACCGAGACAGAGGAGAATGTGACCGAGACAGAGGAGAATGTGACCGAGACAGAGGAGAATGTGACCGAGACAGAGGAGAATGTGTCTGAGACAGGGGAGAATGTGACTGAGACAGAGGAGAATGTGTCTGAGATAGAGGAGAATGTGTCTGAGACAGAGGAGAATGTGTCTGAGACAGAGGAGAATGTGTGGAGATAGAGTCTGTGTAAG
>BRDA01031241.1:0-16466 GCA_036984385.1 Crenuchus spilurus | reverse complement strand
AATGTGTCTGAGACAGAGGAGAATGTGTCTGAGACAGAGGAGAATGTGACTGAGACAGGGGAGAATGTGACTGAGACAGGGGAGAATGTGACTGAGACAGAGGAGAATGTGACTGAGACAGAGGAGAATGTGTCTGAGACAGAGGAGAATGTGACTGTGACAGAGGAGAATGTGACTGAGACAGAGGAGAATGTGTCTGAGACAGAGGAGAATGTGACCGAGACAGAGGAGAATGTGTCTGAGACAGGGGAGAATGTGTCTGAGACAGAGGAGAATGTGACTGAGACAGAGGAGAATGTGACTGAGACAGAGGACACAGATTATAATAATTTTCTGGAGGTTTAAATTGCTGGGGTCAAATTGACCCCAAAAATAAATTGTGTTATTAAATATGAACATAATATGATTGTTAATGGCCATGATATTCCCTAATGGCACGTGGCCTCTGTCAGCAGGAAAATGTGCCTTGCCACATTGTAAAGATTGATCAGGAATGTTATGAGATTTATGATAGAGTTCACTTGGCTTCCAAATTCCCCAGATCTCAGTTCAATCAAGCATCTGTAGGATGTGCAAGACAAACACATCCAATCCATAGTGAACCTAGCTCAGAACGTACAGGAATTAAATGATCTACTGCTAACATCTTGATTCCAGGTACCACAGGACACCTTGTGGAGTCCATCATGCCCCGACAGGTCAGGCTTACCATTCTGAGTGAGTCATACCATCATGAAAAAGCAATCATTTCAGGATGGGGAGAACGTCAAAGAGACCTTGATTGAGACAGCATATTCTTTGTTTCAGACAAACACAGTTATAATAGCTTGTACTTGATGACACATGACTGCATGTGCTGTTCACTCCAATTTGACAAGTCAACAGATGTCTTCAAGACCACATAGTTTTGAATTTTTATTAGAACCATATACAATGACAAGACACATAAGAGAAGGGAGTTTTCCTTGCCACTGTTGCCTTCGGCTTGCTCACTTCGGACTTAGATTCAAATTGTCTGATACTAATTATGTAAAGCTGCTTTGTGACGTCCGTTGTAAAAAGCGCTATATAAATAAATTTTGATTGATTGATTGATTGATTGATTGAAGCTTCTTGCAATTTTAGTTTTGAACGCTTCCCTCTCCCACCAACCCCAAAAGGGATGAGGCCAATCCAGAAGGTAGATAACAATGACGTCTCCACTAGAAAAAGTAGATCTCAAGCCACAAAAGTATGGGCACCACTGCTTCAGACTGTCTAAGAAATTATTCAGGCTATTGTTGTCAGTGCTGTTTGGCTGGTGTACATGCAAGTGTGTGACCATAGCAGGTGTGCAGCTGTTGTGTTGGAGAGGAATGCAAACATACACACACCTCATGGAGATACATGTCCAGTACCAACCCCCACATTACATATTCATGCACAAATATATAAACAAGCAAAACAATGCAAATATATTAGCATATAAAATGCACATTTAATATCATATGCGTCCTGTGTTTTAACAGTACTCTGAACACAGCATCATTATAAACATGACGGATAGTGGAGAGTTGAGTGTGTTCAAGTGTTTTCTGTGTGTGTGTGTGTGTGTATGAAAGAGAGAGAAAGAGGGGGCAAGGCCACCACACAGCACACGCCAAACACAAACACGCCTGCCACTCAGAATGAATGATTACCTCTCCCCACCAGTGAGGAAAAGTCAATTTCACACTTTCACCCCTCCCCCAAACACACACACACACACACACACACATGGAGGACTCTCTTGATTCTGCTGGATATTCCAAATCTGTAATCATTAGAATAACACCAGTGTGTCAAGTTTTTTGTGTATTTTTTTTCAGGCATATTTGCTGGAAATCATCACTGTAATACATGAAGGACGCTGTTCCCATCTGAGCCTCGTCCCACAGAGGCTGTTGAAATGAATGATGAACATGCAGCACTTAGCTATACTTGGCTTGCCTGTATTTATTTTACTGGACTCTTTGAGTAATAATTCAACATATTTTGTCAGCAGTCATTCCAAGCACTGTCAATGACTCTGCTTGAGCCACTCGGAGCTCATTGTTCACCTGTTTGAGAACTGACTAACACCTAGAGCTGGGCGATATGGCCAAAATAATGTATCATGATATTTTTTTTCTATATTGATCGATCTTGATAATTATCACGATATTAAATTTTTCGTTAATAAACTTCAGAGCAGAAAAGTGAGAGCGGACAGACGCAGCAGCGAGAAGCGAGCAGTGTGACTTGTGCTGCTGTGTAAAGATGCCGTTCTTGTCTCTCAGCTCTAGAGAGTGATGTTGTTTGTTTGTTTCTCCGCTCACATCACAGCTGATTATGCTCGTTTCTCTTGTGCTGCGTGATTACGGTGTAACTATTGATGGCGCTGGTGAGGAGGATCTAACAGGCAGCAGTATCACACACAACTCGGAAGACTCTCTTTAAACTCAGTTCTCAAGAATACAAGCACACTGAAACTCTCAGCTGCTCTACTCTCTCTCTCCCCAACTGCACGCTGCTGCCTTTGTAGACCCGCCTCCACAGTGTAGCCATTGGATGGGCGATATTCCCGCTTATCGTTAACATTAATGCTTATCAAATTCTACTGTCCTGGCTTATTATCGTCATTGAAGGAAAAATTATCGTGAAACAAATCGATATCGTTTTATCGCCCAGCACTACCAACACCTTATTCATAAAACATCAGAGCAGAAATATGCGGCAAAGTAACATTTTCTTTACACATTACAGAATGTTTGATGGATCTTTGTCTCAATACTTTGACCTAGTAGCTTATTTGACTTATCAACTTAAATGTTGTCATTTATCCAGTAAATGTTTGATATGTTAAGTTTGGTCATTTTCACTTCAGTTTGTTTGCATTGCACAGACGAAATGTCTGTACAATTCTCCACGACACATATATCAAATGTTCACACTGTGCACATTATAATTTGTATTGTTTACTATATTATATTGAGTGATTTTGTGTAGAGCTGAATTACATCCTGTTGCAGCAGATACAATTACAACCAACATGTTGTGTGGCAATAAAAGAAAGAATCAATCAACCAAGTAAGCTTGCACTGGAAGCTTATGGCCACACACCGTATAAATTGGATGCTTAAATCATCAGCACCTGCCTCAAACTACACTGAGGTTTTAGGCAAACTCTTTCTAAATAACAGTAAATCATGGTTTCTGCATATAGACGAAGACTTCAGTAGTAACATTCTTGAATTTATCTTAAAGCCATCCAAGTTAATCCTCATACCTCAACTGCAAAACTAAAGACCGCAACCACTAAACATCTCAATTCAAAGAATATTTTGTGGATATTTGATATTTTCTTCAAACTGTAGCTTTAAAAGTGGCCAAGGAGATGGACACAGTACTGAGACTGTACTGCCACCCTCAGGCTCAGAGCTCCTTAAAGCAGCCCTCACAGTGGCTGTTCACCCTGAAGAATGACAAGCAATTTAACTTCATGAAATTTTAAAAGCATTTGAGATCATTGCGTGGAACCATAGCTAAACTTACACCCTCCAGGGGGGAAAGTGCCATTATTAGCTTTTCTCACCATGCGCTTTTCTCAGAGACAAAGCCTCAGTAGGAGGACGTGTACCTAATCAACACACTGAGGCTGAAATAGTGGCCATATTACGGAGAGGATTGGTCCAGGCCAGAGCCTCCTCTCTGCTCACCTCACCGAGACCCCGTACACTCCCCAGGACGTCTAATCCGGCCCCAGGCGTGATTCTGAGGAGCCTATCATAATGGCCACCCAAGGCTCTCTGACCCTCCATGATTTATGCAGTTTTCCACAAATAACAGGCACCAAGGCCATGCACACGCACACACTGATTTCCAGCCACTTCGCTCCTGCTGCCCCCACAGTCCCTGGACGGCCCTAAGCCCCTGTGAGATGCCTGTCTCTGGATGTGTTGTACAGCTCAGACAGGCCCATCTCCAGCGACCCCACTGCCTCACTAATGTCCTATGGGGTCAGAGGCCATGCTGGGGCTGTCAGTGGAGCGTGTGTGTCAGGAGTAACAGGGGTCTGCTGGGAATACTGCCTTCTCATCACAAACTAGGTGAGTCAGTCAGAGGTATGCAGGCTGATGAGAGTTCTGGAAAAGGTGCAGCCTGTGAATTTACAAAATTGAGAGAACTGCAAATGATCCGTTTCAGGGTTTGGTGGAATAAGTCTTTGTTTTTTTTGCATGTTTTCTACCAGGCTTTCCCATTGCTGTTGGTTGACTTTATGCCACTCATGGCACAAAAATCCAAGCAGGTCAGTTTTGTCTGATGGCTTGTTACTGTCTTCTTTCCTGGGATTCAGGATAGAAGACTGATCCGTCTTAATACCTTATTACATAATCTGAAAAAGCCAGTTATAGCACTGTTTCATTTGTACAATACACAGTGTATGATGGATCATGCCATTGTGTTGGTTGTGTGTGTGTATATATATATATATATATATATATATATAGTATAAAAAGCTAATTTAAAACAAAACAAAAGATTAATAAAAGTTAATTATTGTTAAGTGTCTATGGTGTGGGCAGCTTAGATACCTGGAAAGTAGGGCTGCGAATCTTTGGGAATCGAACGGATCTATCCAGAATGGTTGCTTTCAAAGACCGTGGCTTGGCTTGCATGCCCGTACATAGCCCGCGCTGCTTCCTTGTTTTGCCTAGCACTACGGTGGCTGAGAAGGCACATCCGAACCCGCAAAAAAAATCGATTTTTTGAAAACGAGAATCGATTCTGAATTGTTCAATGTGAGAAACGCGACTTGAGCTCGCAGCAGTTTTTTCCTGCACCCCTACTGGAAAGGCACTATCAATACTGAACAGTATATAGTGGCTTTAGAACAACATATGCTCCCATCCAGACAACATCACTTTCAGCAAGGAGTTGCAAGACGATGCTAAACCACATACTGCATCCATCACAACAGCATGGCTTCACAGAAGAAGCTTCACTGCTGTCCAGACCACATTTGGCACATCATAACTGAAAAATCCAGTAAAGAAGACCCAAGACTATTGAGCAACTAGAATGCTACACCTGACAAACATTCCTCTCCCAAAATTCTAGCATTTAGTCTCCTCACTTCCCAGATGTTTAGAGATTGTTGGTAAAAGAAGAAATGCTACACAATGCTACAACTTCTGTGAGATGTGTTGGTGCCATCAATATTTTTCATAAAATGGTCAAATGCCTCACTTTCTACATCCGATATCCGTCGTTGACATTTGCAAATCATTGCATCCTGGTTTTATTTACATTTATTTACACAGTGTCCCAACTTTTTGGATTCGAGGTTGCACATTTTGATTTTTATACGTGTAAGCAATAATACTCTACTGCTGAGATAAGAGGTTTTAAACAAATTTATTGTTGCAAATATTGGGCATCATTAGAATGTGTATTTTGGGTATATTCAATTCTGTTATTTAGGTTGATGACATGCTGGCTGCAGGAAGTCTTCTGTATTGTAATTATACCAGCCTCAAGTACTTGCTTCAACTCATTGTCTAGCTAATCAACATTCATGAGTGGGAGTTCATCCTGACACCTAATTACGACACCTTGACACCTTTGTTATCAACTGGATAAAATCACAAGCTGAACTTACAGTCTGCAGAATCAGTGCTACTGAGCAACCCTGCATGAAATGCTGGCCTTCCACTGGCCAGTGTGTTCACAGATAAACTAATACCTATGAGCTGTCCATGTGTAGTGTGGAAAAAAGTAACCTAACAGTATATATAAAGAAAAACCTTTGTTTTCTTACACAGTGACAGTATATGCTGTTTGTGTGTGTATACACAATGTTCAGACATGCTGGGCTCTGTGCGAGTGTGTACATACAGTATACGGCCTTACACACCTCCCTGTATGTACACAGCAGTCATCCCTCTCAACAACCCAGGGCTTTATGAGGCCATGAATTGGGCTGCTTTTAATTGGCCTAGTGTGAGGGGAAAAGAAGCCTGCGGCCACTGTGAGCTTATCAGCTCCTTGCTTCCATCAATAATGCATGTCCAGTGTATTAATGTGCCCTGTTCTGCCTGTTAGCAGGAACAGCAGAGTTCCAGGAGGCTCACTCACTCAGGAGGTAGAGCTCTGCTCCCACTGTTGGCCACATGAGCTGAGGAGCACAGGTGCTGTATCTGCTGCATCTCAACCAGTCTGAAGTTATTCCACATGTGCAGTATATGACCATGGAGACTCTCAGAGAGCTTGTGTTGAAGGAGTATTGAAGGACACATTGAAACCTTTGATTCTTCCAAAATACAGCGAAAAATTCAATTCCGTCCTTAAAGGACCCACATCATGGAAAATCTCATTTGTTCTGGAATGTACTGTATGTAGTATGCAAACATGGTCTTATACACTAACCAGTCCACATGGTCCATATATAAAAACAAAGCAAAAATAAAAATCCTATTTTTTTGTGATGTCATAAAATACACTATGTACATGCACAGCCCTGTCGACATTAAATACATTGTACATCCTTCATTAATGCTTGATGGTTTAAAGAGTACAATGCCATACTATTCATGCCAAAATCCTTTTAGGGAAAACCAAATAAATAGAACTACAGAATATGGGCTCTTTAATTTAATACTCAAAACATTTGACCTTATAGACATATCCTTTTAATAAACATAAAACAACAAAAATCTGTGTTTTACTCAGATAGTAAGCCATGTTACTTCTGAGAAACAGTCTACAGATGCAACAGAATGTGGTATACACTTGTACTTCAAAGGCATGGCAGCTCCACAGAAACCTGATGCATGGTGGGAGGAGAACCTCCTTTAAAAAGGAGGCAGATCAATTATGGTAATACTTTGTGCACAAGCAGAACACAGCCTGGGGGCAGGAGGGGGATCAAAGCTCTGGTTCTCTCCAGGCCCCTATGTGACCCACTCGTCTGATCCCCCTCTTCCTCTGCTGTAAGACCCTGTGGCAGAAGAGCATCTGCTGTAAAAGGTAGCACTAGGTAACCTGCTGCACAACAAGGCAACAGTTGCTGCTGAAAGCAAATGTCAGAATGTAATTTGTGAATGTAACTTTTGTGACAATATAGAGGTCATGACATTACTGCGTGCATCAGAGTGGCAGTGTTAACGCTCAGGTGTGAATACTGAGAAAGCTCAAAAACTAAAGCAAAAAGGGAAAGAGCTGTTGTGCTATTAACTGTACAAATAGAATTTTAGTTGTTTTTATAGACTACCAAAAGTTATCCAAGCTTTCAATTGAGCAGAGATGCCAGGTTTGCTGTTTTCATGCCAAATTGGGCTTGTTTGAAAATCCAGTCGCGGGTGAAAATTAAGTGGTGGTGGGGTGCGTTTTTTTGGGATACTTTTAAAAATTACCGCAGCTGCCAAAAAACATAAAAAAAAAAGTGGGTGTTGCCTTTGATGTTACATCAACATGGCGGCAAACGTGTACAAGTCGACACTAAGGAAGATTGATTACAACAATAAGAACAAGGAGAACATAACGACAACTAAAGGAAGGCAGTAATATAAAAAGTTTTAAATGGAGAAGCCCTTAAAAGTCACGAAAAAAGGATGCAGACAACAGAAAATGGCAGTTAAAATTGTGTATGTGTGAGCTTGAGTGACATTAAAAATAACAGATGGAAAGAACTGTCCAAAAGTTCATTAAGAAGTTAATAGCTCTTCATGTAACTAGAAATCACAGGGTGATGAAAAAAATAATAACAAAGAGGATCAGAGGAGAGAAGAGAGTTCAGGAGGGGCAAGAACAGAAATGAGTAAGTAAAAGATTTTTTAATAGTAAAAGTTTTTTTGTTGTTGTTTTTTTGCTAATTATGTTACTATTAAATATTCTTGACTGGATATATAAAACTTATATAAAAGAACTAATAAAACACTAATGTTACCATATTATTATTTATATTTAAGATAAATAGCAATACTGATAATAAATCCCTTATAAACAAACTACTAAGTCGTACACTCCGTTGTTTTGCCATTTGCTTCAAACGTGTGACACATATATTTTGGGCTAGTTTACGCTTCTGAAGGGCAGGTTTTAGAATGACTTTGGGCTGGATATTTGTGTTGGACCTGGCAACCCTGCAACTGAGGCTCATTTATTCTCTGACCTGCACAAATATACTGTAGCTGTAACATTAGCTATGAATGTGTTAGCTATGAACAAAATAGTCCTAGCTAGCTTAAAGTCTTCCAAAGAAAAGTCATAATGAAATTCAAAAATGTATACAAACCTTTCCACATAAAACAGAATATAAAGTCACGTCCATGTCACCAACAAATGCTACTTTCAAGAATGACCAAACCACCAGGGCTTGTGTATGCCTTCAGGCTTGTGTTGAAATCAGGTACATATAAATATCAGCAAATCTTATTCCTTGCCACGTCAATGTCCATGGATCACTGATTCTTTGGTAATTAGAATGGATCGAGTCCATCTGCCTTTAATTTAAGGAGATCATCTCATTTTACTCCTGGTTTCACAGTTTTCCTTAATCAATGAAGCCATGCTGGACAATGTTTTTGCCACACAGACCCAACTCAACTGAGGGGGAGAAAGTAATGCCGATGTTACTTTGCTGATATCTTAATGCAGTTAAGACATTAAAGCTTTCACACGATTTTACAGTCACAGACAAATTTTCAAAGTTGGGCTAAAATCATGAGTGTCTTGCTAGAGTCTTGCAGTCGCGTCATCTCGAAACATCTCGAAAGTTTTAGTCAGTCTTTTTCGCGTCGAGGCGTTCCGATAAAATCAAACATGTTTAATATCACCACAAGTCGTAAGAGTTGACCCCTGGTTGACCCGAGCAAATGCTGTTGGGAACCAATAGGAGAGCTATGGGAAGCAGCAAAGGCAAATAGTAAATACACGAATGTCTGGCGGGTAAATATGACCGGCTAGAGCTCGGAAACTACGGTTCTACTGGACTGTAGAAAAGGAGGAGAACCTGGTGGAGCTGTGGAGCGAACAAGAGTTTTATCATTTATTACACGACAGAGACGAAAAGGAAAAAAGTAGACAGATTGGTGAAGCCATCGAAATCCCAGGTGAGTGTGCTATGCTAACTAGCTAACTAAACACTACTGAATGGGGCTATTTAACAATAATTTTTTGTTAAAAATTTATTGTTTTCCCCAACAGCTTGAAGAAAATGAGGAGCATGCAGACACAGGACCAGGAATGCATGGATGGGAATAATAGTGATGAAGTGTTGACATTATTTTGAGCTCTGATAGCACTGTATCTGCAATACACGTTACTATATTTAGATTTTGCACTACGTTGTCTTATCGTTGTCTTATTTTTGATACAAAGAAAGCTTTATTAAATACACATTTTGCAATAATTATGCTCTTTATTGCATTAATTCTATGTAAAATGAAAGCAGATGGGAAATAATCACAAAATAAATCTTTAAATTAGTGACCTTTCCAAAATCTTAATCCTGCGACTAGACTGTGAAAAAAAAGTCTGTAGATGTGAGATGGTGTCAGACTTTAGTCTGTTAAAAGTCTTTTCTGAATCTTTTCAAAGTTGCTAGGTGTATGGTAGGCTTAACACATCCTGTATATTTACTTGTTAGTACATCTTGAAACACCTAGAACAATATAGCTCAATGTTTTACACAGTCAAATCACAAGATTATGACAGACCTACTTAATAGTGGGAATAACCACATCACCCTTGGCTTGGAGCGTTTGTTCAACAGCGAACCCTGACACTCCTTGTTGCTCCTGTTTACATTACAGAGGTTAACAGGTTCACTGTGGTGTATGAACTGCTCTGTACCACTTGCTGAAGTTACTTCCCTCTGGCATCAGTGGCTCATGGGGCATTTCTGTTATGCTGTTTGGGAGGCACTCAACATACGAGAAGTCCATTCTCAGTACATCTTCACTACAACAGCAAATTTAGTGGTTTCCAAGATGTTATCACCCTTTCGCCTGTAGCCTTTTGGACATCAGTCAAATCACATCCTTTGCCCCTGTCAATCATTTCCCACTCTGCTACAACTTACTGGTGTGCTCGCTTATTTATACATGCAGCAAACCTTGTCATGTGACGTCTAACATTTGAGATTCCAAACCAATGTTCTGATACAAATATGTACAAGCACACTTTAATTATACATTTAACAGCTTGTCATCAGTACACAGGTTCTGACCACTGCTGGCTTAATATTTTTGGTCAGCAGGACTATTCTCAATGTAGAGACATTGCCGTTGTTAATCAAAACAAGATTGCTATGCCTGAAAACACTCCACCCAGGCAAAACACACATTAACATTCCACTAGCATATTGGTGTGTCTATTGAGCAAGGAATTGTCCACCATACAAATGGGCTAATATCTAGTCAATTGTGCTTTTATGGTGGTCTCCTTCCACTGATGGACACAACAGGGGAGTGGAACAACAAATGGGCTGCAGTCAGTAATTGAAAACCAACACTGTGTACCAGTCAGGCAGGTGTTTCTGATTAAATGCCCACTGAGTGCAGGTATCTAATAAACTGGCAACACGGCGTGTTAAATTCAGCAAAACACCCATTTCAGCTGATGCCTTTTGACACAGAGTAAAGCTTAATCAGGACTGTCTGAAAACCTCTGTAAAATGCCCTTGAGGTAGCCTGTCATAGTGATATAAATGCACTTTTCCCCACAACAGCTCTTTGATCAGAGCCATGATGGTGAAATCACTGAATGTGGTTTTGTCTTATTGGATTTAAAAGGAGCGAGAGAGAAGAAAACGTCCTCTCCACAGAGCACAGGATGAGTGAGTTTCACTCGATTACTCATCTATGACATGAATAAGCCTCTCCGTGGTGCCATTGGTGGCTGGAGCCGTGGCGCTGGCCTGCTACAAAAGAGCAGAGCACTCCATACCAGCGCATGCCTTGTGTGCAAAGACGAGACACAGAATGCAAACGCAGACCTTTCCAGTATGTAGGGGCCTGAGAAAATAGACCAACAATAAGTCTCTTGAGTGCTGGCTGTGTATGTGTGTGTTTGCAAGAGAGAAAGAGATAAATGAGGATGTTTTTACATCATATGGGTCTATGTGACAGCTCATTCATCCTACGGTGAGATGGTAATGCTCAGTCAGCATTGTCATTGCTCAGTACTCTTGGTGTGACATGGCTGCTACATTTATGAAGGACTAAAGGACACTGCTAATCATCTAAAACAATTGTCAAGTCTTATGCTAATGTTTGCACATGCTGGTCAAATGACATTTTATTAATTTCTCATCCGTGCAGATATTTTTGAAAATATAGGGGCTCATTCAATCCACTTACGCTGTTTTCATGAAGGTTCTAACATTCACAAATGTTTCCTTATTTGGGATTTTTAAGGACTTAAGAACAGAATCTACACTCACTCAAGAGCACATTTATGCACATTTGAGTGCTGACGTGTTGCAAAGTAACTAGTTAAAGCATTAATTTGTGCATTTCTAACAGGGATGCACCAAAATCTATTTTTTTGGCCAAACCCAAAACCGAGGAAAACATTTGAGCAAATACTGAACACTGAACATGGTTTTTCATTTACATAAATCATGATCATCTTAGTAACTTAGTCCCAAAATAAGGTTTGTAATAAGTGAGGAATGAATATCTGTATTTTAAGAAGTTGGTCTGACACCATTTGATGTAATGACAAGAATTTAATTGATTATTTTTTATATACAAACTTTAAGACACTAATACAGTGTATCACAAAAGTGAGTACAGCCCTTACATTTCTGCAGATATTTAAGTTTATCTTTTCATGGGACAACACTGACAAAATGCCACTTTGTCACAATGAAAAGTAGTCTGTGTGCAGCTTATATAACAGTGTCAATTTATTCTTCGCACAAAATAACTTAACATTAATGTCTAAACCATGTTCGGGTGCCGAATATTTGGTGCATCCCTAATTTTTAATTTGGGTTATTAATGAACAGAGCAGTAGATTCTGATGCCTCTGCACCCTTTTTATGATTAGGGTGTAGTACTCATGTGCACTAGATTTGGAACTAATTGTCTCTTTGCTGCAGCCACTACTGTTCTAGGGAGGCTTTATTCTAGATTTTGGAACATTACACCCTTTGGGATAATTCTTTGCATTTTACCCATCTGTGATACTGCACACACACACTTGTGAGCAATGTAAACACACTAGGCAGCAGTGAACACACAGATACCCAGAGTAGTAGGAAGTCACATCCAGTGCAGCACCTAGAGAGCATTTGGGGATTAGGTGCATCGCTCAAGGACCCTTCAGCCATGGATGTTTACTGAGCGGGAAGCACTGTTCATTCACACCCTCTATTTTCCTGCTGGTCCAAGGAATCGATCCAATGACCTTTCAGCTACAATCTTGCTTTTCTAACATTTAGGCCACAGCTGCCCCCTTTAGGCCACGGCTGCCCCTGTGAGGTCAGTGAGGTCAGGCACTGATGATGGATGATTATGATCACAAATGTCACTTCACCTCATACCAAAGGTATTGGTTGGAGCTCCACCACTGCAGAGAACACAGTTCTAGTGCTCTATAGCTCAATGCTGGGGGCTTTATGTACACATAGCCAATACTTGACATTGAGCAGAATGACCTTATAAGTGGCTCCAGAGCACCGTCAATGCTTTTCTATGGAGATACACAGTTTACAGCTGTATTGTAAGAGGAATAGGTGCTCCTTAAAGTAGCGCAATTAACTAATTAGAAAGGGTTCCAGCACAATGTATACTACATTCAAAATCTGCAGAAAGTAAATGCAATGCATCACTTTTTTCCAGTGTAACATGTTTAGTCTGGCCTACACATACCATCGCATAAACACACTCAAACAATGGCAGCCAGCTCAAGCAAGCGCTAACTCCACACTTTGACAGTCTCTGATGATTTATCTAGTGCAGCTGTGGAGCAGCCAGGGAGAACGCACTTCCCTATATTTTCCTGTGCGACTCTGTTTGTGTTCTTGTGTGTGAAAGAGAAATAAAAAGCCTGATAATCCATCACACTCGCTGATTGAGAGGATTAACTTTAAGCATGATGCGATACTTCAGAACAGAGGGTCTTTTCCTGAGTGAATAATGGTAATGCCACAAGGCCTATTTTCGTCACTCGCCCCAGCCACCGCTCCATCAGTGCCACCTTCACTAAAAAGCCTGCAATACTTGACAATTTGTCCACCTTTTACTGAGCACTAATCCACCCAGCTCCGTCCATATTTCATTTTTCACACCCAACCCTAGTGCTTTTGTGTGCTTGTATGGCTTTACGGCTTTGTTAAGAGATGACACGTCAAGTGCTATAAGACTACTCAAGCTAGATCCGCATGGGAGCTGGCAGTATATACACTTTTCGGAAACAAAGCCAAGCAATGAAGATAGCATTAGCAGGCTAATTAGATGTCCCCCCTGGTGCGGGCAGAGCAAATACATTTCATCATGTCATTTGCACCAGGCAGTCAGCAGTCAAGGGCTGACGTTTCATAGCCAGTTAGCAGCACACACACTCCACTCATTCTGCTCTCCTAGCTAGTAAATCATCCTTCATAACCACGTTCAGTGGAATTGAGTGGAGCTTTAATGTAGGAAAAGCCATCGTGAAAACAGTGCCATGTTTTATGGCAAATGCATATCAAAACCAATCTTCAAAGCAGGATCTTCAGCTCACAGTATCCCTCTTTTAAAGTATGACTGCACTGATGTACGCTGTAAATCACACTAGTATACTTTACGACAAAGATGTAAACAAGTATACTTCTTTTAGAACTAATGTAAAGTGAAAGTGACACATTGCAGGATGTATTTACACACAGGAATTTGAAAAGTACATGTAAAACGATTTTACGGCATGAACTTTCAGAATTGCTTCTCAGAACGCTGATTTATATACTTTAAGAGATTACACATAACATCACAACAAAGGAACATGCAACTTAATTTCATATCATTTTAAACAAATTAGTCAGAGAATGTTCACACAAGGGCAGCTGGATTTTTAAAATGGAATAAAACAATAAGAAAAAAATATGAGATACATGGTTTTGGTATAACTATACTCACTGGTCACTTAATTAGGTACACATGCCTTGCATGTACACTTATCGTTCATTTTATCAGCTCCACTCACCATGTAGGTGCACTTTGTAGTTCTACATTTACAGACTGTAGTTCAGTGTTAATTTTGTTAATGATAATTATGACGAAAAATATTCGTTGACGACCATTTTTTCACGCCGAAAACGAGACGAGAATACATCGGTACATGGACCCCTGAATCAGTCTATTTGTAGCATAAACCGGCCGATGGCCCGATTAAATAGCTGTCAATCGATTTGGTGTTGCTGATGTGCGCCTCTGCTGCTCTCCCTCCCTCACATCCCCCCCATTAACTGTCGCGATATTCGTCACAGTCACATCTCGCCACAGTCAAGTTCGGTTTTTACACAAAGAACTGAAAACTAGACAAAACCGTTGCTGTTTGCAAAAAATGCAAAGTCGCATTCAAGTACACCAGTACTACAACAAACCTCACCACTCATTTGGTGAGACGACATGGTGAAAGTGGTGATGAGGACGCTAGCATCGCTAGCCCAAAGACACGGCAGGACAATAACACAGAAAAACAGGACTTCTTCCAGCCAAAACTCGACCACAACTCAGCTAGAGTCAAAGTATTAACGGCTTCAATAACCCGCTTCATTGTCAAAGACTTTAGACCACACTGTGTGGTGGAGAATGAGGGCTTTGGGGACTTGATTAAAATATTGGAGTCCCGGTACCACATCCCAGCGCGACAGTATTTTACTGTTTCTGACTTCACATGTCAAATACAACTTTACTAGTTCTCTAGTATTTCATTAACCTATCTGAATGCAAGCAAAACACATTTTTAGTATTAACTTATGTTTACTCAATGTAAAATGATCTATTTTAAACAATTCATATTATTTCCTACACTATTATACTGAACCAAATTTTAACAAAATCCTACTCACTCGAATAAGTCCAATTTAAAATATATTGTTTCTGAATCGTATCGTACCGCATGAATCCAGATTCATATCGGATCATCATTTCTTAGACAGATGCACACCCCTAATATATATATATATATATAATTTATTATTATTACATATTTATACATATGTAAAGTGACATCATTTCAAGCCTTTTTTGTTTTATTTTTGATACTGTTTGAATAGTAATTTAGTGACCAACTGAAATACAGTATAGTAATAATTTAAGATTTAAAAAAAAGGTGTGAAATGTCACTTTCATGTTATGAATATAGAATATGACAATTTGTCTTTTTGAAAAAAATTAAGAACACAGATGAACTTTTTCCACAGTAATCATTTTTTAGATCCCCTAGAAATGTGTTTACAACACTGTCAAAATGTTCTGCATTGTAGTTCTCATTTGCTAATGCTGCTAATGTTGCTACAGTCTTCCTGAGAGCTCACTAGCAGCGACAAATACTTCAAAAGTCATCCATCAGTTTGGGTTGTATATCTGCTTCCTGGAAGACGAAAAATGACAAAGCCAAAATTACCTTTTCAACTGAGCCATAACTGCAGAATCAGGTTTAGCGCAAGTTCAGATTTCCAAGACACTGGGACTGGACAGAAATGGTCCCAGTTGTCCTGTGTGGGAGTATAATTACACAAACACCTGAGATCCCTCTCCACTAGCTCTCATTCCACTCTCTGAGAAGGTCACCTGAAGGATTATCAGTATCTTTCTCTATTGCGCTCTTTTATCCAGGACCTATTGAGGACAGCTGTGGATTAGATACCTTCACACTGTGGAGATAGGAGGGAGGGAACAGAGAACATGTTCTGTCACCCTATCGTGGGCTTTCATACAGATCAAAAAGCTGGGAATCCCTCTTTTATTCAGAGGTATTGATGAGATCTGAAATATGCATGAGCTACGGTTAATTCAATAGTCACCCTGTTTTAGGAGCTTTTTTCTATTTTGTGCAGTTCAAAGTTTTTTTACTGCTTCCATATTCAGAACCTTTTAAATTATTATTTGTGATGATGAACAGAGACGAAGCTGTGCCCTTTGGAGCTGATTTTTAATACAAATTTTCTGTCATCAATTATGTGAACTGAAAGTATTCAGATTTGTATTTTCTGTGAATAGCATACTGATAACCTGCAGTTTACACACATTTTCCAGGATAACTTGACTGTATAAATACATCTCATCTAGCATGTAGTAAGATGGATAATACATACACAGTGACTCATGTTGGATCTTGTACATGCTGTCACACAGACATTTATTATGTATTAAATGAATTTTAATATACAAACCAGATTCCAAAAAAGTTGGGACACTAAACAAATTGTGAATAAAAACTGAATGCAATGATGTGGAGGTGCCAACATCTAATAT
>BRDA01031237.1:0-10346 GCA_036984385.1 Crenuchus spilurus | reverse complement strand
TAAAATATTGACATTTGTCATCTCCACATCATTGCATTCAGTTTTTATTCACAATTTGTTTAGTGTCCCAACTTTTTTGGAATCCAGTTTGTACTTCAAAAGTTCTGAGACATCGTTCTTTGTGAAGGTCTTTGCACATTCTCTGACAGAGTAAATGTTTTCAGCACCGTGTTACTGTTTTAATGTTTGTGCCCTTAATTCTTCAGATTTTGAAGACTTAAGTTTATGTTGTAGTGTTTTTTATTTATTTATTTTAGTTTAGACCCTGTGCAAACTTTACCTTTTTGCTGTGTCATCACCATTCATGCCCAAACAACCAGTGTGTTTATGATTAAATCATCAAAGCACTAAATTGTTTGAGAACAGTTTGACTCCACCCACCATAGTTGCACAAAATCCTGTGTGAAACACTGGCTCTGATACACTGGGTCAGTATCATTTATACACATCACACTTTAAACATAATATGATGGTTAATTCCTTAATTAGTATGTAATTTTTTAAAAACATGTAATACAAATGTAATATGTATGATCCATCATGTTCTGCAATTAACTCTTAACTCTTGTAACTACTGTATCTGTGTATTTCACTGAATTTGATTCACTAGGTGGTTATCAATAACTTTGAAGAACATTCCTGGTTTACATGTCCAGGAGGTTCTTTCTAGGCAATACCACAAAGAAACATTTATAAAATGTTGTTGGAAGAGATCTGTACTAATCTAAAGAGCACTGATGAAAAGTCATGTTTGAGTCATGTTTGTCTGCTAATGCATACATTTAGAAACATTTTTTTAAACCCGATAAAATTAAAAGTGTGTTAAGCTATTGTAACACTACAATGCGCTGCATCTTTTGTGTCTGTGAGAGATGTCCTGTGGGCATGTGCTATGTGCAATAGTCAAGGCCTGGGTGGCTGGGCGTTATGCAGGGAAAGAGGAGGGGTGTACAGGCACTTGGATGTAGACGAATCTGGAAGAGCTGCAGTGTGTGCTAGGGCGCTACCCATTCCACCCCCCACCCCCAGCAGTCGCCTCTGAAACTGTCAACCCCGATCAGTCGCCCTCGTCTCGATCTCACCCCAAATTATAATCAAGAGTCCAGCCACCCTGCACCAAAAATGCCCAAGACTGGACTGTGTTTGCAGACCAAAAACTAGTAACCTCTCAATCCATCGACTGTTCCCCTGGCTCGCCGACCACCAGAAGCAGCAAAAGCTGCAAACCTGGATGCCTCAACAGAGACGCCTCTGGTCATCTGTTGGCATCACATATGGACCAATGTCTGAAAACTCAGCCGTCTCCACGCCGGTCATTGTGACAATGCAGATATCCCTTACACATTGCAGCCTCTATGAATTCAGTATGACTGCTTTGCCAAAAACAATATCAAGGCAACGTCCTCTCCAAACGTCTAATTGAAAGTGAAAAAGAAAGCACTGCTGTCCATTGTCAGCTTCGACTGTGCTAGCGACCATCTTGTAGCGCAACAAAGACATGTTTATGCCATAAACACATCCGCAGCTGTCTACAGCTCTAATTCCTGACCTCCAAATCTCGGTGTAAGCCAGCATAGCTACATCACATGCACAATAGCCTCAATCCCATCAGACAAAACATTAAGACAAAGAACAAAACAGCAACTCAAATTTAGTGGATGCAAATCACTGACCTGGAGCATTCTTATATGGCTTTAGCAGTACTGTCCTCATATCCATTTAATAATGTTGGCTTTCAGTCATGTATATTTGAACATCCATTTTATTCAATGGGAAACATTGCTGTTGTAAACTGCGTACGGGAAACTATGCACTGGCACACAGTAGACTCGTACTGATGGTTTTACTTAGGAAAATCCTTGTCTGATACAATGCGACAGATAATGAAGGCATGATCGTAAATTGGAGTAACGATGCCAAAGAAGTCTATGTATCTTTGCAGTACGGTTTAGGAGGGGGGGGTGTTTTTCTTAATGTTTTGATCCATTATCAGGGTCAGAATCTCTACTGAGACTGACAGATAAGTCACACTGCGCTACAGCACACTGTCAAACCATAGAATGACAAAAACACATATTACAAATTGTGAACAGAGAGCAAAAATGGCCACAATCCCCCGCCATTAAAAAAACATAACATGACCACAATATCCTAAAATCAAGAAACCACAGCAGAACAGAATATCATTCTGAGCCACATGGCCGTGCCCATTGAAACCATACACAAGTTAAACATTTCCATTCTTAAGCAAAGTTCAAATCAATGTATAAATTATCTTGTTGGTTAATACAGCTTTAGGAATTAGGGTGTGTGTAACGCAATTAAAACCATACAGGAAATTAACCTACGATGCCAACCATACAACAGAGTCAACAGTGTTCATCGCTCCGCAGGATGACCACTCATAAAAGAAACCCCATTAGGTTGATTAGAGCTTTTTAAGCTGCCATAATAGATGCCATTTGTTATAACAACTGCATACCAGAAAAAGTAGTCATCAGGCCACATCTGAGTATCAAAGCAAGCAAGCAAAAGTCATTTTTAATAGAAAGGTTTTTACCTTCGTGCAGATCCTAACAGATGGCCACCACTTTTGACGTTTGGAAAGGATTGAAATTATAAAAAAAAAAAAAAAAAAACAGAGGGAAAGATTTCTCCGCCGTCCTCTCTCTCGGCTCCAACAGAATGCGGCTTTTTGATTGGCTCCTGTATGAGGTCATGTGGGCGAGGCACCGAACACGTGACCATTGAGGCGAAAGTGGCGCACTAAAAATCCCTAAATCCAAATTCCGCTGCAGCAGGGACACTCATTCGCTGAGGTTTTTGTCATTGTTTTGGGACAAGGTTAATTTTTTGCTGAAGATGACGAGAGGTAGTCTCAGTGCGCTCAGTGGGCAGCCCCAGGGGTATTTGGGGCATGCGGGGGGAAGTATCTGACACCCAACACAACAGCCTTCTGGAACTGATGCCCAGTTGACACATCAACAAAATAATTTTTACATGATTGCGGCCATTCAGTCTCGTCCATCCAAATGTTGTTGTTCCCAAATCCTCCCATATTTGATCTTTACAAGTGAACTGCTTGCTTATGGTGACATCTAGATATTAACCATCATATGGTGCCATGCTCCCAACCCTTCGACACCCCTTCACTGTCCTAATTTTTCCAAACAAAAGAGCTTTGGCTTGGGCAATAAAATAAAAACAGGCAACCAGACTTGCTGTCGTGACTCCAGAGGGGATGACGGTAGACTTCTGAAGGCTATAATGACGTCTGATCGGCAGTGCAAGTTCATAGCCCTCCATTCAATCTGGCAGCGAGCGGGATTGCGGGGACTGCCACAGACCTGAGTGGGATTATAAACCCCACAGGCTAATCCACTTCAGCCGGACAGCAAAATGGGAATTAATCAACAGCGTCCACGGCTTAGCCAGTAGAGTCACATTGCCTTTACTGAAATGAGGCTGAAGGAACATCCAGAGAGGAGACAATGGCTCTGAAGATGCAGTAAAGTTCAGGTACAGCAATGGATAAAGAAATCTGTTATGAAATTCAGTCCTACAAGTTCTTGTTATAGCATAGCTATTGTCCTGCATGCCAACCACATGTCTTAAAAACCCAAAAAGGTCTGAGTCTCAACCCAAATATGCTGCCCTTGACATTCAAATGGAGCATAAGACTATTAAAGGTTATAAACCAACTGTTTTAGATACAAGTATGTATTCCACAACATTTATTATGGGCCTTTTAAAAGGAAGCAAACAGACTTAAAAAAACATGACTGAACAGGAATTACTCCTCCGTCTACCCAGGGCGGGTGTACTACTTTTGCAGAAACTCCAAAAGCGATCTAAAGAAGTATGAATTCCAAACACCCATTCTTAAAAAATACTGTAATTGCATGCAAGGCTGTCCTAGACCATTAACTGATGCCTCTGTGCCTTTAAATGCTCTTATAGCACTGCACCTGAATTTTAAGAAGAGTGCAAGATATAAAAAGATACACAAATTTATCACCACCATCTTGTCTATGTCTTACCAGACGTAGGGGAAAGTTCCAGAGGTGGAGTTGGGACCAAAGGTGGAAGAGAAAGGGCAAAATGAGGGATGAGAGCGAGTTCCGGGTCCTATAAGTATAGTACACTATTGCCTCCAGCAAGGTCACAAGGCAGCCAACTAACAGGGTATACATGGAAGGGGGGGGCGTATTGTTGGGTTGTTTGGGCAGAGAGATGGCTTCATCGTCCACTCATCAACTGAGCAAGCTAATCGGCCCAGACGAGCGTGAAGGAGGGAGCGATCAGTGTGATTAAAAAGTGGGGAGATGTGAGACAGTAGATGCGTGGCGTACATTTGATGAAATAGCTGAATATGTAAACAGGAGGCTTATTATGCTGGTACACCTATTCAGCAATGTATTTTCCTCCAAGTTAGTATCACACATGATTGGCAATGTCACTGTGCAGGGATAAAGCACTTCCACGATCGATCAGTTTCACTTTGTCTGCAAGCCTCTAATTGAGCCGCGAGCCTGCAGGCTGTAATCAAGCACCTCATTATTGGGTGCAGGCCTGGCTTGGGACATGACGATGACTCGTCTGGCTCGATGCTTGGGACACTGAGTGTGGTGAGAGGCTAGAAAAAAAATCTATACATCACAGAGTGCAGCTGGAGTGTGTGAAAGCCTGACACATATGTAGCAAAGCTGCAATTAAGATGTACCCTTGTCTCACTAAACATCCTCTGACACCCACTTTCATACAAATAACATTTTCTCTGACACTGAACTGGAACACTTAAAAAATGTCTTTACATTTAAATGTCTCTTCCCATCTCCTCAGTCCCTCTCTCCTTCTCACTCTCCGGCTTTCTGTGAGGTGGAAGAAAAGGATGCTTAAGACGTGTCACTCACGAGACTTGTTTGAAGGAGGCTTTCGCAGTGTATGTAAGTGCTTATAAGCAGAGAAAAAGTGGAAAACTCTGTAGCTCAGGGACTGGATCATGCCAGCTGGGAAGGCATTTGGTTCTAGCTCTATAAGCTTTTACGCCCCCCTATCCCCACCCAACCCGACTGTGACTCGTTAATGGAAAATTCTGCCTGACCCTCCACTTGGCCACAGTCAGTGCTTTCAATAATGGGAGCCCCTCGCAGCTAAAACCGATAACCAACGGCTCTGAAATGGAACTTTCAGTGCAGTTCCCTGATCTCCATGACGCATTACTAACTAACAAACACGAAAAACAAACAAAGCTGCATGCTATAGAACTTGTATACATTACAATAAGGAATAATAAAATTATTCAAACATCTGGTTTATAACTTCTGAAGCTTTCTGATTAAAGAACATTATGGAGTCCCCAAAAACCACAATCAACTACATATTCAGATTAGTCTTAGTCTTAGGTCTATGAGTGAAGCGGAGTGCCAGTATCTCACACTATGGTGCTTCTTTGTGTAATACCTCGATTATACACTGGTTACTATTCATCATCATACTTCTGTTTTAGATTATTAATTGAAGACATATCATAAAGAACAAAAATTGTCCTCTTTTTCTATTACAATTTGCCTTTTGTTTATAATGCTAAAACCTACTTGGTCACTGGAAGTGCTTGCTCTGTTAACTGTGTGTATTTTGGAGCAAAATCCAACAAGATGTGTGTCTGCCTACTGGCATCTCATTTTATTTTAGTCTATATTTGGCTGACAATCTCTTTCTGCAATAAGCTGGTCTGTGGATAACTGTTCTACATATCAATATAGGTGTTAATACAGATAGTTATTATCTATATAGAGTGGCAAAATCATTGATTATTTTGTGAGAGAAGATTATTTGTTATTGATTATTTGTGACCTTTAAATTAGGGCTGTTCAAATGATTAATTACACATTAATGTAATCTCAATTTAACGTGATTTTTTAAAAAATAGTGCCGTTAACGCAAATTCTATTTGCACCAGTGAGTCGTCTGTAGTTAATGTTCATGTTGATTAAAGGCTGCTTTATACTTTCTGCATTGAGTGCTGCACAAATGACGACGCAAGGCTTGTGCCTTTGCCTTTTTAAAATAATATTTATTGACATTTTTCACTATACAGTGGAACCTTGACTTACGAGTTTAATTTGTTTTGCGATGGAGCTCGTAACTCAATTTGCTTGTCAATCAAATTAAAGATCTCCATTAAAATGAATTGAAAATTTATTAATCTGTTCCAGCCACCCAAAAACCACATAAATTGATATACGACAAGAAAAAAATATACGATACGATAAGAAAAAAATATTTTTTAAAATAACAAATAATTTATATAAAAAAAAATAATACATAAGCTTTGTTTAGACAGTGACGAGGCACCACCTCTTTTTCTCTGCAGTTTCAGCAGTGATCTCTGTACTCACGCTCGCTAATGACACCTAGTGGCAGGTGGCGGAATCGCTCATGATTAATCACAATTGTGATACAGATTATTCGTGATTAAACATTTTAATTGTTTGACAGCTTTACTGTAAATATCATGACTGCAATTTAAGACCTATTTTGTGTCCTTTCTGGCAAAAGTAATGAAAGATATTAAATCAAATTTCAACACATTTCAAGATTAGCAGTGTGCAGATCCAAACACTACAAATGCTGCCTACCAGAGCTACAAGAGATAACTTTATTAGTGCAGAGTGGGGTCAGACTTTGCTGAAGTAAATGCAGAACAATAATGAGTGATGGCAGGTGTTTGCTGGTGCTAGCATCTATATTTAGGTGAACAGAAGCAAATTGATGTTGGGAGTGAAGTGCAGTCAGAGACATAATAGCTCCTGATACTGGCACTCACAGAATGCTTCTTAAGCAATCACACTGCTAAGAACTAACCGACATTTGCTGGGTCAGTGTTGTCCAGTCATTTAGAACGAAATAACAAACAATGCAGTTCCTAAATACAAATAATGTTACTGAGCAAGACCTGTTCAGGCTCCTTCATTTCTGTGGGCAAGAAACTGCACATAAATATAAACACATAGATTTCAGTCAGAAGATGAGTTACACGGAGCATCTTCACGCTACAGGTTTCCAGGCCACTTTTTGGGCTCACAAATACTCGCTGATGAGCCGTTTCCATTAGCTGAGCACGTACAAGACCCAAGCGCTATCTCATGTCCCCTTTGTTGGACACTGATAAAAGCAGGTTCCTGTGATGCTTTTATCCCTCACCGCTTTCTTCTCTCTCTCTCTTTCTCCCCCCGACAGTTCCATGTCATATTTCTTGCTCAGGTTTCCAGAGAGAGAGAGTATATTTATATTCCCCATCAATGACAGAAGACTGCACTGTGCACATAACACACAGTCGACACACAAAAGGACCTCAATGTGGCTCCTGCAACTCGCCGCCCATGGATTCATTTCTAATTTTAATCACTTCAAGCATTAATAAATATCAAGCTGGGCCAGGCATTTCTGGTCAGCCATATGGGAGGCCGTGATTAAAGTCTGAAATTGCTTTGGGAGAATCTGCAAATGTGGCTGTGTACTGCAGTTCAAAAGACTCTGACCAGCTCGTACAAACTGCACCTCTGACTGTTTAGTAACTTAAAGTGATTCAGTCAGCAGCATCTCTCAGTGCTTTTCAATAAACATTATGCGCTACACCACGGGGAGAAAAAAGGTACCATTTCATCCTGAGGAAAAATTGGTTACATGAGTAGTTCTGACTCCTAGTCCTGGGGGGCTCTGGTCCTACACATTTTAGCTCTTTATACAATTTATCAGCTAATTATCAATCTTCTTAGAAATTAATTTAAACTGGCACTGCAGCAAAACATCAAATAACCCAGCATCTCTGGACCAGGAAAAAGGGCTAATAATATCTGAAAACAATATTACACATCCTGTTTTTGTTTTTGATGCTGTATATCAGTATTTCTTCAAAATCTGTCTAAAGATCATAATCTTCATGACCATGGCCTGAGGTGCATTCATCAAAGTTTTATCCTAATCGTTTTTCTGAGCAAACAATCATACGATGTAGCTACACTTCCCTACCCCCAGCTTAACACAATGTTTACAGTAGAAAATTACATCTTGATATCTGTGAAAGTTCAACAAGGCCTCGATTTGATTAAACAAAACAAGATATGAAGTCCTAACATGCAGAACACACTTTCTTGTTTGGAGATTGGTTCTCAGAGATAGAGAACTAAAGCTAGACATGTTGTACCCAGCTGTGTTTGGATCCTTGTTTCTTTTTCAGGATGCTTGCCGCACTATCACCATCATCTGTCGCAATCTAAGCAACCCATCAGCCTTCAGGCAAGAGCCGTTCCATGTTTTAAGAAGAGTTTCAATGCAAACATGAGCAAAATGCAACACCAAGATAGCTGCACATTACTGGACTTCATCCAAGCTAACAATCAAAGATATTTACTGCACCAGAGAGCAGTGACTGAACCCCAGCAATCACCGGTGGGATTTTGAATGAAAAAATCAAACCAAATGTTCAAAAGAAGGGAAATATCAGCAGGGAAGAAATGGGAGCAATGTCAATGGAACAGCAGTGCTGCTGGGGTTCTATTTTTCCTGCCTGTGCTGTCTGCTGTGCGTTGCAATGCCACTACTGCCCGGCAAACAGCTCATCAACACAACATCAAAAAGGCTTTATCTCCAGCTAGTTTGCAAGGCTGATTTAGACACATCCTGCATAGGGACACAATGCAAGAAAGATGAGTGGAAAGCTCCTGCTTTGTGTCTCTTTGCCCAACCACACAAAGTGAAACAACAGAAAGAATAGAATGATGCACATACTCCCACTAGTGTGCATGTGAGATTTAGATTGAAAGTGGTTGATCTATGCCTGGAAGAGCTACTACAGCTGAATACCGGAGCCAAAGATAAGAAATGCAAACATCAGTACAACTAAAATAATAGTCAAATGATACAGTGGGACTTTTACAAACTGTGCAAAACATGGTATACCATAAAGACTATCCTCGGACATAGGGTATACTGTGAAAATTCAAAAACTATTAATTGATGTTCATAACTTAATTCATTACGTGAAATTCATTACACGTAAAGTGACATTTCAAGCCTTTTTTGTTATACTGTTGATCAGTTTGGCTTATAGTTCATGGAAATCAGAAATCCAGAATCTCACATTTTTATAAAATGTACTTCATCACAAATTTGAGCAATGTACTTTTCAAACATCTACAAATGGTGATATGCTTGATTGAAGGCATCATGAATAACAAACTAAATAGCAGTTTTCATTGGAAATGTACTTTTGTAAGGTTTTGTATTTTGAAATGTACTTATAATGCTGGGAAAAATGCAATACGTTTGTCTAAAACGTATTCATATAGGAAGGTCATGATCATGGAGAGATGCATATTTTAATGCCATGAATCCCTAACCAGAAGTTTAGGTTTGAAGGCAGATTGGGACCCGTTGCTGTTCATACCTCATACACACTGCCAGAACATTTACACGAGGTATCAAAGCTTTAGGAGGTAGCTTATCTACAGATGTCCCCTGGTATCATATTCTAGCAGGACAATGTTCAACCATTTGTGGGTCAATATTAGTGCTGGGCGATAAAACGATTTTTCACGATAAGTTTTCCCTCAATGACGATGATAAGCCGGGACAATAGAATTTGATAAGCATTAATGTTTGTTTCCATTTCACGTCTAAGCAGCTTGACAGTGAGTTCTGATGTGTAATACTGTTGCTTGTTAGCTCCTCCTACCAGCTGTGCTAAAATGCACTGTTGTGTTGAAGACGAGCTGTGATTGGCCGGGCGAGAGAGCGCGAGGTTTCTGTGTGCTCGTCTGTTTGTGTGAGGAGGAGGAGGGGGCTCGCCGTGTGTGTCAGCCGGAGTGCTAGCTAGCATTAGCATATTAGCTTGGCTCTCTAGCCGGTTGTTATTTTGGAGTGGCTGCGGCCGACAGCAATCATTGTAAGTTGTAATTGTAATCATTGTAAGTTACAACAATAAAGCGACGACTGTAAATGTCTTTCTTGTCCATCCTTTCAACGCGTCCAGCCAGACACTACAATTTTATGTTCTGGCAATAAACATTTTAATATTTTAAAGAGTAACATTTCATGTATTTAGTTTGATATTTTTAGAAAGACGTTGTTTAAAACTATGACAGTGTTAGCAAATTTAATATTGTGATAATTATCAAGATTGATCAATACAGAAAAATTTATCGTGATATAATTTTTGGCTATATCGCCCAGCTCTAGTCAATATGGGTCTTAACACTAGCAACGCGGAGGTTTTTTGAGACACTAAAAGCGCGGATGTTACGAAAACCGTCGTCAGGAGAAAATCCCCCGCTTGGCCCGCC
>BRDA01031234.1:0-19229 GCA_036984385.1 Crenuchus spilurus | reverse complement strand
TATATATGTGTGTATATATATATGTGTATATATATGTGTATATATATATATGTGTATATAGCAACAGTGTGCTTGTGTCTTTAAACCGGTATGTGATTCCCTTTAAACCGTTTTTATGCAGGTTTAAATCAACGGAAAATATGACAGTTCTGAATGATGTTTATCAGACTGATGGCTACTGTGAAAAAATACAAAAACCTGTCATGGCCGAAAGTGTTGGCACCCCTGAATTTTTTCCAGAAAATGAAGTATATCTTGCAGAAAATTATTGCAATTACACATGTTTTGTTATACACATGTTTATTTCCTTTGTGTGTATTGGAACAACACAAAAAACAGAGGAAAAAAAGGCAAATTTGACATTATTTCACACAAAACTCCAAAAATGCGCCGGACAAAATTATTGGCATCCTCAACTTAATATTTGGTTGCACACCCTTTGGAAAAAATAACTGAAATCAATTGCTTCCTATAACCATCAACAAGCTTGCTACACCTCTCAACTGGAATTTTGGACCACTCTTCTTTTGCAAACTGCTCCAAGTCTCAAAGTCATATTTGAAGGGTGCCTTCTCCCAACAGCAATTTTAAGATCTCTCCACAGGTGTTCAATGGGATTTAGATCCGGACTCATTGCTGGCCACTTTAAAACTCTCCAGCGCTTTGTTTCCATCCATTTCTGGGTGTGTTTTTTTTTTAAGTATGTTTGGGGTCATTGTCCTGCTGGAAGACCCATGACCTAGGACGCAAACCCAGCTTTCTGACACTGGGCCCTACATTGCAACCCAAAATCCTTTGGTAATCTTCAGATTTCATGATGCTTTGCACAGAGTCAAGGCACCCAGTTCCAGAGGCAGCAAAACAACCCCAAAACATCTTTGAACCTCCACCATATTTGACTGTAGGTACTGTGTTCTTTTCTTTGTAGGCCTCATTCCGTTTTCGGTAAACAGTAGAATGATGTGCTTTACCAAAAAGCTCTATCTTGGTCTCATCTGTCCACAAGATGTTTTCCCAGAAGGATTTTGGCTTACTTACATACATTTTGGCAAACTGCAGTCTAGCTTTTTTATGTCTCTGTGTCAGCAGTGGGGTCCTCCTGGGTCTCCTGCCATAGCGTTTCATTTCATTCAAATGTCGACGGATAGTTCGAGCTGACACTGATGCACCCTGTGCCTGCAGGACAGCTTGAATTTCTTTGGAACTTGATTGGGGCTGCTTATCCACCATCTGGACTATCCTGCATTGCAACCTTTTATAAATTTTTCTCCTCCGTCCACATCCAGGGCGATTAGCTGCAGTGCCATGGGTTGTAAACTTCTTGATTATGTTGCGCACCATGGACAAAGGAACATCAAGATCTCTGGAGATGGACTTGTAACATTGAGATTGTTGATATTTTTCCACAATTTTGGTTCTCAAGTCCTCAGACAGTTCTCTTTCTGTTCTTCTTGCTTATTGTGGCACACAGAGACACATAATGCAAAGTTTGAGTCAACTTCTCTCCTTTTTATCTGGTTTCAGGTGTGATTTTTAAATTGCCCACACTGTTACTTATCATAGGTAAGTTTGAATGAGCATCACATGTTTGAAACAAAGTTATTATCCTCAATTTTGAAAAGGTGCCAATAATTTTGTCCGGGCCATTTTTGGAGTTTTGTGTGAAATTATGTCAAATTTGCCTTTTTATCCTCTGTTTTTTGTGTTGTTCCAATACACACAAAAGAAATAAACATGTGTATAACAAAACATGTGCAATTGCAATAATTTTCTGCAAGATATACTTCATTTTCTGGAAAAAATTCAGGGGTGCCAACACTTTCGGCCATGACAGGTTTTTGTATTTTTTCACAGTAGCCATCAGTCTGATAAATATCATTCAGAACTGTCATATTTTCCGTTGATTTAAACCTGCATAAAAACGGTTTAAAGGGAATCACATACCGGTTTAAAGACACAAGCACACTGTTGCTATTTTGTGCACTGTTTGTAAAAATTATTATTTCTGGTTAATTATTATTTTATTATTGACCTGCAATAAGGAAAATAAGTATTTGAGCACCCTGCAAATTTGCAAGTTCTCCCAATTAGAAATCATGGAGGGGTCTGAAATGTTCATCTTAGGTGCATGTCCACTGTGAGAGACATAATCTAGTGCTGCAAATAAGTATTTGAACACCTGTGAAAATCAATGTTAATATTTGGTACAGTAGCCTTTACAGAGGTCAAAGGTTTCCTGTAGTTTCTCACCAGGTTTGCACACACTGCAGCAGGGACTGTAGCCCATTCCTCCACACACATCTTCTCCAGATCAGCCAGGTTTCTGGGCTGTCGCTGAGAAACACAGAGTTTGAGCTCCCTCCAAAGATTTTCTATAGGGTTTAGGTCTGGAGACTGGCTAGGCCACTCCAGAACCTTGATATGCTTCTTACGGAGCCACTCCTTGGTTATCCTGGCTGTGTGCTTTGGGTCATTGTCATGTTGGAAGACCAAGCCACGACCCATCTTCAATGCTCTAACTGAGGGAAGGAGGTTGTTCCCCAGAATCTCGCAATACATGGCCCCGGTCATCCTCTCCTTCCATCATTCTTCGTCCTCCAAACACGGCGAGTGGAATTAAGACCAAAAAGTTCTATTTTGGTCTCATCTGACCACAGCACTTTCTCCCATGACTCCTCTGGATCATCCAAATGGTCATGGGCAAACTTAAGATGGTCCTGGACGTGTGCTGATTTAAGCAGGGGAACCTTCCATGCCATGCATGACTTTAAACCATGATGTCTTAGTGTATTAGCCACAGTAACCTTGGAAGCTCTCTTCAGGTCATTGACCAGCTCCTCCCGTGTAGTTCTGGGCTGATTCCTCACCTTTCTTAGGATCATTGATACACCACGAGGTGAGATCTTGCATGGAGCCCCAGTCAGAGGGAGATTGACAGTCATTTTTAGCTTCTTCCATTTTCTAATAATTGCTCCAACAGTTGATCTTTTTTCACCAAGCTGCTTGCTTGGCAATTGCCTCGTAGCCCTTTCCAGCTTTTTGGAGGTTTACAATCTTGTCTCTGGTGTCTTTGGACAGCTCTTTGGTCTTAGCCATGTTAGTAGTTGGGAGTCTTACTGATTGTGTGGTGTGCAGGTGTCTTTATGCAGCTATCGACCTCAAATAGGTGCTTCTAATTTAGAATAATAAGTGGAGTGTAGGACTTTTTAGAGGCGGACTAACAGGTCTTTGAGGGCCAGAATGTTTGCTGATTGGCAGGTGTTCAAATACTTATTTGCAGAGGTAACACAAATAAAATATTTTTAAAAATCATACATTGTGATTTCTGGATTTTTTTTTTTAGATTATGTCTCTCACAGTGGACATACACCTAAGATGAAAATTTCAGACTTGTGGGAGAACTTGTAAATTTGCAGGGTGTTCAAATACTTATAGTGGTTAGCACGTTCGCCTCTCAGCGCTGGGGTCTTGGGTTTGAATCCCCATCTGAGCGGAGTTTCCATGTACTCCCCGTGTCTGCGTGGGTTTCTTCCGGGGACTCCGGTTTCCTCCCACAGTCCAAAAACATGGGGATCAGGTGAATTGGGTAATCTAAATTGTCCATAGGTGTGTGTGTGTGTGTGTGTGTCTGTGTCTGTCACCCAGCGATGGATTGGCGCCCTGTCCTGGGCTTAGTTGATTAATGTAATGCCCTGCCCTGCGCCCAGTGAGGGGGTAGGGGACTAACCGCGACCCTGATAAGGAATAAGCGGGTGTGATAATGAATGAATGAATAATTGTACAAAATTATTATTTCTGGTTAAACAGTGCACAAAATAACAACAGTGTGCTTGTGTCTTTAAACCAGTAGGTGATTCCCTTTAAACTGTTTTTATGCCGATTTAATCAACGGAAAATATGACCGTTCTGAATGATGTTTATCAGACTGATGGCTACTGTGAAAAAATGCAAAAAACTTAAGTAGGATTTAGGGCTTTGAATCTTTACGCATCATTAATTTTGGCATGGTGTGCCACAGATTTTATTGGTTGTAAATGAAATGCTATCTGCTCATTTCAAATGAAATTGAATTAACTCTTAAAGAATGTGATTTTATAACAGTGTGACACAAGACTTTTTACTGCTTAAATTCTAGAAATTACATTTTATGGCAATGTGGCAGTGGGCTACTTTTATTATACTAATTTGTTGCTCTAGATTGCACAAACTGTGTCTTGTATAGTGTGTTAGTACTTTAACTTTTAAAAACTTTGCTCTGCCTGCTGTGCTTAATGGAAATACATGATCATTTAGGATTGTCTCATTACTAGCACACATCCACAAATGGGTTGTTGAGATTAATGTAAAGATTGTACCACTAAAATGTAAAAAATGTGGCATAAAAATTACATTGTAGCTGTAGAAATGTTAAGAAATTGAAATTGCATAAACAGATCATTGTCAGTGTCCTTATGTGACCTACTAATGCTACTGCATTTTAAATTATGATACCTAATATGAATGCAATGATCACTATTATTAATATCATTAATGTTATATACTATAGCACAATGTCAGATTTAACTAAGGATGTAAATCTGTGTCAGTAGTTTGATCAGAGGAGGATGGATCCCCTTTGTGAATCTGGTTCCTCCCAAGGTTTCTTCCTCCAGCCTTGAGGGAGTTTTTCCTTGCCACTGTTGCCTTCGACTTGCTCACATCGGGCTTAGATTCAGTTTGGTTGATATTAAATATGTAAAGCTGCTTTGTGACAACGCCCATTGTAAAAAGCGCTATATAAATAAATTTTGATTGATTGATTGACCTATATTATTTGGTCTTAAATTTCTATATTTGGATGTTTTCTGTCATGGCTGTCACCACTGGTGGTCAGTGAAGCATGACACTGCACATTTTTGAAGTGTTAAATCAAGTCCTGTCTCTCATTTAAACAATTCTACATAAACGAACCACATAATATGCTGGATCACTTTGAGAATGTGAATGAGTTTATTGAACTAACTCCTGGGGGTGTGTGATTACACTTTTGCTGTGCTCTGTAGAATTGACTGCTCATGTGGAGGAGAAAAGGGAGGTGAAGTTATAATGTATTTTATTGCATGCAACAATAAGTCAGATTAACAGCAATTCAAGATGGCCCAGCTTTACTTGATTGTAATCCAGTCCTATCTGCTGTGCACCAAGTACAAATGAATACAGCTTCTTTTGGTCTGTGAAGGTATTATGAACTTTGTCTCTGGTCTTATGTTGATAGATTCTTTTTTTGGTTTTATACACTTTTCTTCAAATCATAGTCAATCAAGAATATGATCATCAAATGTGACTCAATGGAAAATACATCTATTCCTTATGTCCCTTTAAAGTTTACACTAAGATGTATCAGCTCCAACAGTTGTAACACTTATTCTCTATTTGTCCTCAAAATAGTTGGAACCACAAAAAGTGTCTTTAAACACATCTTGGCTTTAATGAATTGTTATTAATTAAATGATTATGATTCATTTGTAATTTTGGTTGTGTTTTTTATTATTATATGCATCTCTGTCAGTACAGAGAAATAGAGGCAGATGCAGCGGTGACAAACTTTTTATTAACATAAACTCTTGACTGTGACAATACATAAACTTTTATGTATGACAATACAATACAAATTTAAGGTAACATTAAAATTACCAACCAAGATTGTGACACACGAGGGATCATTTACGGTGATTACATTAAAGAAATGGCTCATCTAAAATCATGTTTATACAACTTTCCACTTGTCTCAAATGTTCAATCAGCCTAGACATTTACGGAGTACATATTTTACTAATTCATACTGGAATTAAATAGGTCAGCTGTTTGCGTCAAACTAACCAAACTTCTCTTAACCAGCTCAAACTACCTCATGGCTTAATTAATGTCCCACAAACTAGTATACTGCCTCCATTGTTTATGCTGGCACAGATGCATATCTATTTGACCTATTTAAGTGGCAATTGAGCTTTATTGTGTGTTATTAAAATTAGTATCAGCCCTCCATTTTGACTTCAAACATGTCTAGGCTGATGTACTACTTTTGGAGTAAGTGGAAAATAGTATAAATATGATTTTCTAAGCCAACCATTTCTTTAACTCTATATGTGTTAGGTATTTATGTTACGTCTAATACACCACAGTTAAGAATGTCAGCATCTCTGTATGTGTTATGACTTATGACCCTGTTACCTACTTTTCTTCTATATGTGCTTTTCTTTGTTCATGCCATCCAGATGTATTACAGTGAAGGTGGTGCTGTCCATGACTAAGTTGCCTCAGGCTGTGCATGTCAGTTTTGTTTTTATAGTCTCAACAAAGTAATAGGCAAAGCTTCATAATCCTCTAAATGAGGTCTGAGGGACTGAATTAGCTCTTAATGGGTGAGCCATGCACAGACAAATCATCTGCTATAGCAACTAAAGGTGGAACCAAAACATTGCAGGTGATGCTGTTTGCATTAGGCATAAAACTACAGCGATGTCATTCTGGCATCAAATTCAGAAATAATATAAGCTGATGAAAATTAATAACTTAATTTTCTTCAATGTCTAATTCCAAGTGTCTTAAGGTTGCTGTAGAAGAACCACTGTTGGTTCCCAAAATCATTTTTGGAATGTTCTACAAAAACTTTAAAAAAGTGAAAGTTTGGCACCATTATTTTAAAGACTGAATAACACCCCGAATCGATTGTGGTAACTTGGAAGTCATTTGTCAAACCCTCTTATGCTGAGCAAGATCATCACTGTTACACAAGTGACACCAGAGTGGTTAGTGTGCTGGCGGTCAGTGGGGTTCGGGGGGCAGGCATGTGAACTATGCAGAAGCTGAGCGCCCCGCTGGGAGTCCAACTACAGCCCTGTCCTGCTCTGATCAGCCAGAACCACCGCAGGATGTTTCCAGTTCCTCTTCTCATTCCACAGCACATAAAAAAAACAGTGATCAAAGAAAGCAGAAAAGTTTGTCCTGGGAACTCTGACAATAAAATGTAAAAATGTAACAATCTCATTTCCAAAAAAGTTGGGATACTTTCTAGAAATGCAATAAAAACTGAAAACTGTCATTTGTTATTTCACTTGAACCTTTATTTAACATACAAGAGGACAAAGAAAATATTTTTAGTGTTTTTCAATAACAAGCATAATTCTATTTGTTAAATTTAAACAAATCTAGAAATTGATGCCTGCATTGTACTCTTGTTGCGGTTTTGCAAGTGGACGTTTTGCCCATTCTTGCTGTATACAAGAATGCTTCTCAACAGTCTGGTTATCATTGTCTGACGCACCAAATGTTTTCAAGAGGAGACAGATCTGGACTGCAGGCAGGCCATTTAAGCAAAGAAACTCTATTTCTAAGAAGTCCCACTGTTGTAACTCGTGCAGAATGTAGGCTAGCATTGTCCTACTCAAAATAGAAATGGAGTTCCTAGGAAAAGATAACATCTTGAGCATATATCTCTCCAAAATGCCAAGCCCACGTCCATCATGATAGCATGACAGTTTCTCAAACAGTACCGCCTGAGGGCTCAATGTTTGCACATATTTATCAGCGGTTTCCACTCTTGGACTTTATGCACTGAGATTTCCCCTTCCCCCTGAATCTTTTCATGATATTATTTAATGGTAGTAGGTGGTGACAGACCTAAATTCTTTTTAATATTGTGCTGAGAAGAGAGACATGAACTGACTCACAATTCTCTAACCATGTTTGGCCCAAAGTGGTGAACCATGACCCATCCTTGCTTGCAGAGACTAATCCTTTGATGAATGCTCCTTTTATAATCAATGTTGATGACCTCACCTGTTACCAATTGAACTTCTAAGTGCTGAACCTTCTAGAACAATTGTACTAACCTTTTCAATCTTATTTTGCCTCTGTCCCAGCTTTTTACAGACAATTAAAAAATTAATTACATGTAACATACATTTGTCTTTAAAATAACTGGAAATCTTTTCTTTTACATAAAGGTTCAAGTGAACATTTTTAGAGAGTGTCTGAACTTTTCTGGAAATGGAGTTTGTATAGTCATGTTGCAAGTGAAATGTGTTTATTTATACTGCTAAAGTAACTTCACATAAATTGACTAAAATCTTATTCAGATTAAAGATTACACTGTGTAGAATTTCTACTTACTGTTGTGATTCCAGTTTAAAATGCTACTTAGCAAGGGCCCTGAGTGGCTCAGCAGGTTAAGACGCTGACACTATGACCAGAGGATCGCAAATTCGAATCTCGGTCATGCTGTTTGCCATCAACAGCCGGGGCCCAAGAGAGCAAAAATTGGCCGTCCTCTCTCTGGGCATGTAGATGGCGCTTTCACTCTCCCTATCACTCATACATTGCATTGCTGGCTCAGGCGTCTACTGATTGGTCCATTCAGAGCTTGGAATCCTGCGCTTTCCTCCGAGCGGGTTGGCTCCCCAGTGATGGTGTATCAAGCAATAGTTCAAAAAGAGGTGGTGGCTGTATCCATAGACATTAATACCTAGACGCATCATTGACTGTGTTGGCCCGCTGATGTAACGTAACTGTGTGTCCGCCATATTGGAAGAGGCAAAGCTGCACTGTGAACTAATACAAGTGAATGGACTGACCTTCATAAATTGTCTTTCTACAAAGTTATTTATGCTAGTGCATTCATTCACACATTCAGATGTGCACTACTATACACTGGGAAACTTTTAGGCACAAAAAAATAATTTTGTTTTCAAAATGTTAGAATGGCCAAATACAATCAAAAACAATTTGTCAGTCTTACCTGTGAAAGGTAATCCCATGTGATCCTGTTTTGACTGTAAAATGGTTTGAAAACTCCACACAGCACCAGAGTGCAGCATGTTATTTTGTTATGTTATTTTGGTTGCTTTTGCCCCTTCCTATATGGCGGCGACGTTGACGTACGACTCAGCGCTCAATGCCACATCTAGGTATATATATATATATATATATAATATGGCTGTATCACACACAGTGGAGGAAATGTGTGTATGTCTTCACCCTCCCAGAGTCAGGGACAGTGCAAAGTGAGGGGGAGAGCCCCTTAGTGGATGGGATGGCTACTAGCACATTGGGAAGGGGAGAAAATTGGCAAAAAAAAAAACTGCTACTGAGCTGAACCATGTTGTTGTAACTAATCAAAACTAGGTAAGTAAGAAATTGAAATTGAACAAATGAATGTGCCACCATACTTTTTTCTTATTAGATGAAAATATTTTGTATTAACATTCTTTAAAGCTGGTCCATCCTTGCCTCTAAAAGGCATATGAAGCAGTGTCTGTGCCATGAATCACAAACCTTTACTTTTATAGACATTTATACTATTCTTTATAGCCACCACTCTTAACTATGGAAGGAAATCAGACTATGTTTGCACAAACAAACAAAGCCCTCAGGGACAGAAGAGAAATATAAATTGAGGCTCCAGACATAAGCACATCTGCATTGATGAACAAAATGCTGAAGAACGTCCTTGTATTGCCTTGATTTAATTGTTTTGCTGTATAAACTATCTGGATTATGTTCACTTATAGTAAACTTGAAGAACCTCACCAGAGGCTGAAAATATACAGACAGCTTCTTGGCTTGTCAAGGTTTGGCAAGAGTTGTGTAAAATGCATAATCTTTCTGGATGTGACACTATCTGTAAAGCAGCTCGTTTTCCTTTCTGTTAAATGTCAGCTCTACTATTTTCTCTGCTTCTTGTCCAGTCGCAGTTCCAAAAATCGCTGAATTTGTCTTTTTTTTGTGTGTGTGTGTGTGTGTGTGTGCTGCTGTCAGACAATTAGCTGTCATTATGAAATTTCTCCTTAAGCAGAATTTGGGGGTCAGTTGGAAGTGCTGGGATATTTTAGGCATTTCCAGTTCTTGAATGAGAGAGTTAGCCTGTGCCAGCTGGCAGAAAACCCAGAGCGGGTCAGAAGTGTGTATAGAGTTCCTCTATTCATCTTCTTTTATATACACATAATCACTAGCAGCAGGAGTCCAATAAGATGGTGCTTAGTATGACAGATGAATGTTTATAATGTGGTATGGGACCTGATTAGTTAATGTAAGATTTTTGTCTGAAAAAATGCACACAATATATGTATACAATATATATATAATTGACCTGATTTTTCTGTAGGCAAATATAGAACATCATAATGTGGAGTGCTATGTGGTGGTAAAATTTAGCTCCTCTCTGACCAAAGACACACATTTGTCTGAAATTTTAGATCAAAATGAGTGTCAACTTGTCTACAAGTCGCAAGTAAGAGGATAAAGTGGATTAAATGAACCAACTACAAGTACAGTACTGACTCTGGCACCCCAGGAAGTGTTGAATTGTGACAAGAGACAGTGTCTCTTTACCAATATTTATATTGCCTGAAGATTAGTTATCACGATGAGCATTCCATGATGTACCCAGCCATGAGCAGCTCAGACTTTCCTTTTTTATTTTTTGAGGTGTGGTTTCTCAATTGCACTGCCACTGTTATTCCAGTGACATGTTCTGCTCAAGTCCAGAATGCTCTCGTTCATGCCATACACTGAATATAGTCTTTTTTTTCATTCATTGGTGGCAGCCTTAAAATGAAAGAATCAGGCTTGGGGTTGAAAGGTTGATGGTTCAATCCTGTAAATTAGCTGAAGTGCTCTTGAGCAATGCACCTGACCTCCCCCAAACTGCTCCCTGGCAGCAAAAGATGATGGTGTGTGTTCATAGTGGTGTGTGGGCGCATCACATTTCTGTGTTGTATTGCAGTGAAAGAGTTCTTCTTATCATTAAACAATGCTTATCATAAAATATGACTTTATAAACACAACATCACACAACATCACACAAACGGACAGTATGCTGACAAGATCTAAGTGGTATTATCTTGTATAATCCAACATGTAACAATCTTATAGGGCCATGAAAATAGCTCTGTCAGTTCAGTTTAAGCAGTTTAGGGGTGTTGGGGGTAAGGTTTTACAGTAATGTGATTAATTTTTCCTGTTACAATTTAATGTTAATGTAATATTAATGTGTAAGTTTAAATTCTTGTAATTGTTACAGATGTTGAATTAATTAGATTCCCCATCTGAGCGGAGTTTCCATGTTCTCCCCGTGTCTGCGTGGGTTTCCTCCCACAGTCCAAAAACATGGAGGTCAGGTGAAATGGGTACTCTAAAAATTGTCCGTAGGTATGTGTGTGTGTGTGTGTGTGTGTATGTGTGTGTGTGTGTGTGTGTGTGTCACCCAGCGATGGACTGGCGCCCTGTCCTGGGCTTAGTTGAATAGTGTAATGCCCTGCCCTGCGCCCAGTGAGGGGGTAGGGAACTAACCGCAACCCTGATAAGGATTAAGCGGGTGTGATAATGAATGAATGAATATTGACTTAATTAGATTTTCATTATTCATGTTACATTCATGACTTTATTAAATTGTACCCGACTGTCTGATTCAGAGTAAGATTTCTCAGTGCTTTTTACTCAAAACTGCTTTGTAGCTGCCCTGTTTCTGTCATAGAATAAATGCTGTGTCCTAAATCACCTTAATTAAGACCTGAATGTGACTAGAGAATGTAGAAAGATGTTCTGGGCATGTATGTCATAGCAGTGTTATTTATATATACTAGTGTTAGGGTTGGGTACTGAAGACACTCATGCACACAGTGCATGAACTAACCACTAGTTTATTTCAGTGCCTTTACACAGTCCAAGCATTAACCAGTACCATGGACAGTGTCTAGGAGCAAAGACCAACACTTTATGGACACTGTATCTATATAGTTTAGTAAATAAGAGGAATAAACATCTGAGGTACCGTTAATCCTAACAGTCAGTCATGAACCCCACTTTTTTTGTGTAAAGTAGAGCTATTTTATGGGGCAAAGGGAAGAAAAATATGCATCAGTGCAGCACAACGTGTCTTAAATCAAAGCTGCTGAGACACAAGGTGAAATCTTCCACAAGTTCAGGAAAACACTGAAAATCTGCACAACATTTTCCGGCTAATTTATAAATCTGTCTTCTTTGTTTTTCCTCCACTAGAACAAGGCTGTGCCCTACATTTTACACATATTGGGTCATGATTTGGAGCTCCGGAACCCAACAGAGGAAGATAAGTCCTCTATGGATCATAAAAACCAAACCCAAAATAGCATACTAAACTAGAGGCCTCTGCCACAATCAGAGAGCGATTTATAGACATCGCCCGGACACAGTGCGAGCCCGGCCAGTCTTTGCTTGGTAGGTCAGGAGTCTTTTCTCCATGTCTGTCCTCATGGGGGAGAAGTGATTTATTAAATGTTGAGATGTCACAGAACACTCTGCATCCCACAATCACATGATGGGGCTTTTTAGTCATCTGAGGAAAATTAGAGCAATCACATTGTCTTGATTATGAGCTTGTAAACTGGTGAGCAATAAGAAAAGCATTTGATCATTGAAAATGCACAATTAGATGCATTCCATTTTAAAACAAATAAATAGCAATAAAATTTTAATCTAGTGCAGATTTGGAAAACTTGCCGCATATTGTATTTCATGCTCAGATTTGCAAACAAACTTCCTCCTCTATGTTGTATCTTGTCCGTGTCATGCTGTGCAATTTGAGTCATTTTTGTTTACACATTCCTCTCTAGAGTTTTAGACCTACAGGGCATCTGAACATTCACACAAGGATGATGACTCACACGTAATTGCAACTTACACCTCATTCTTAACCAAACTAATGCCCTTTCACCCTAATAAACTAAAGTCTTTTCAACAGACATCCTCAGTAAGTCTCTCTTTCCCTCTTTCTCTTATGCTATTTTCAGGCTGTTCATAAAGGATGCTGGTAAACAATGCTCTGGTTGAACTCCAGCGCTCTGAGCCAGGCAAGATGTTTCTTAGCCAGAGGAATTCTAAGGAGACCCAGATTGCGGTGAGTTGGCGAGAGGGATGTTAGATCCATGGGGGGTTGGTTTGACGTTTTTTTTGGGGTTTTTTTGCTGAGGCACTGGTGTTTTATATTTGCTCATTTCCTCACATTCCTCAGCGTTACAGCAGGAGGAGGAGGAGAAGCAGTGATGAAGGACTGCAGCTAATAAAACCCTTCCCTCTTATTGACACTTACACCATTCCTGCATAGGTCTACTTTGTCCCTGACATGCATGAGCTCCCTCAGGACTGATGAATTACAGACAGATAGACAAGCCGGACTATAGAACAGACTATAGTCTGTCATTATGAAATCGTTTCCCTGCTGTGCTATTGTCTGTCTCACCAGCAATTTTTATAAACTCTATTAGAAAGGTCAGAGTGGTCCCGGAGCATATTTATAACCATAGAGAACAATTGAAAAGGGGCGGGTTTGATATCCCACAGGTTTTCCTTTGAAAGTGATTCATGCTTGCATTGCACATTGAGATTTTTTTGGGCATGATCTTTGCCTTAACCCAGTGTAAAAGCAGGGTGGTTATGGGGATAAATTAGTTAATGTGTGCAAACAGCAATAAGCAACCTTTAGCTTATAATTATATTTTAGCAACATGCACCACTACATAATTAAATTGTTAAATGCAGATATGTTTATTCTCTTGAACTGAAGAGTGACTAAGAACTTTCTGACAAGAAATACAGAAAGTGAGAAACTAGTCCTCACATAATTCTTTACTGCTTACATAGCTCTATAGTGGTGAATGATGGTTTCCACAACTCCAGAATTATTGACACTGCTTAAAATCAATAAATAAAATAAACAATGCATATAATTATTCTATTGTTCCACAAAATGTTTTGTGAAATTGTGTAATCATCCTTGCAAAAGTGTTATTTGATTTTAATTGTAGCGTATTTTTGCAAAAATGTGGAGCAAAGTAAAAAGTTTTTCAGAAAGTCACAGAATGCATGTTTGAACTTTGCAAAATTCACTAGAACCACAAATCAGAGAATGACAAAAAACTTTTCACCATTGTCATGTTAGAGATAAAGGGGCTATGTGTTAAATAAAACACCTGATAGCCAATATCAGTGGTGGTGGATGATTGAGTGATTGGGGCCGTTTTGCATATAGAGATACTGAGATGTTCAATTGTGTACATCAGTGAAGATCTCTGTAAACAACATACTGTCTGGTAGGCATTAAGTACCAGGAAATGCAAATAATTCTTGATTGATAAGGTAATCTAAGTGTTGGTAGGTCAGGAGAAAAATGACATACCAACTAGAGCTTACATCTCTGTTGCTTCAGTAACCTTTTAACTACAAACTGTAAATGCAAAAATAATAATATAAACATTTTCAACAAATAGCTAATAACAAAATATATAACTGAAATGTGGTAAAATCTTTACCAGTGAAATGTTACTTGTGCCACTACGTGCAACACAAGTCAAACCATTATTGAGCCACCACCATGTTTAACAGTTGAAGAGATGTTATTTTCATGAAATTATGCAAAATACAGCCAAAAAGTTTTTATTTTAACTTCATTAGTCCACTATTTTTTTCTGAATGCATAAGTCTTGTTTAGATGTTCATTTGGAAACATCTAATGCTGAAATTTGTGGAGAAAATGCTGTAAAGTATTTTTTCTTATGCCTCTTCCGTGAAGGTCATATTTGTGCAGGTGCCGCTATACAGTTGAACACCGCACCAGTGTATCCCCCAGTGCTTCAGACTGCTAGACAGTTGCTTATTGTTGGCTGCAGATTACTGAGACAATGGTTGGAGGAGTCTGAGAATTTAAAAGTTTTGACATTTGCATCAACTAGTCTTTCATGTAATGTTTTGTCAGTCTTGAGTCCACAGTCACATTTGTTTTTCACAGCCACAGTATTTTGTAATAAAACCTTTTTTATTTTTAGTTTTTAGATCACACTGCTGCTTCCTCTCTCCTCCAGCACACCCCCAGTTTGACACTTAAATTGTTGATTTTTTTTTCATCTTTGTCTTTTTAGAGACTTAATTATTCACTGTAACAGAATTTTTTAAAATGGCTGCTCAGAGTTTTACACACCACTGTATGTTTTAAAATGTAGATTATTTTTATTTACAACACAAGATGCAAGTTATTTTCATGCATACATCATCAAAAGTCATTTCAAACTGATTTATGCATATTGTATAAAATTTCCATGGCTCCGTTCAAAGCTTCATAAGTCTAGAAAGGGTTAACATACAAACCTCAGCAATCAACAGACTTTACCAATACTAACTGTGGTGCTGTGTCTGACAAACAATCTGACAAAACTTTATATCATCTATAACACTCAAAAAAACTTGGTTTTCAAGGTTTTTAAAAAGTGCCTGAATGATAACCAAAACGATAACTGAAGCAATATTTCATATAAGAAATAATGTAAATATAATTAATCCATTCCAGACACTCCAAAATATGAACAAAAAATATTTGTATAGAATAACTATAATTTTACACCTAAACCTAATGAAAATAGTAAAGTGTGTAAATTACATTTGCAGAACATACTGGAATCTCAGGATTAAAGAATCAAAACCTACTTTGCTTTAGCTCTGCATACACACCATATACCTCATGTAACTACGTTCTTTTTTCTTTTCAGATTGTGACTGTGAGTATATGAAAAGTAATTCCAAAGTAAACTAAGAAGTTTCTTTTACATAAAATGTATTTACTCTTACTGAAGCAATTTTATTTATTAATACTGTACTTTAACTTGTGCTCAAGTTCATTTTAACTACAGTAACAGTACTTTCACTAACGTAGGAATTTTCAGTACTCTTTCCGTCCTTGGATATAACTAGGTTATTTAGCACATAGTAATGCTAATGTTTAAAGAACAGTAATGCCTGAGAAAAAAGCTTGTTATTAAAACAAAGAACCTGATTTTACTAGCCATTCATTGGATGCCACCTGAGCAGTTTTTGCTGTCAGATCTGTCTTCTTGTCTGTAGATAATATTATATCAAAAAACTTGACAAGCACAATAATATTTCTGGATTACTACACAAATATGATTTGGGACACAGCCCTGGTCTCCTTTTGCACAAATACTACATTCCAGAGGCTCTGAAGTGGAGCACATTGCTCCTAAGAGGCTCCAGTGCCCCTCTCTCTCCTCTTTCTCTCTCCCTCTCTCCACTTGCTCTCTCTCGCTCTTTCTCTCCCTCACACACTATCGCTCTCCTCTTTCTCACTTTCCCTGTCTGTCTGTACTATCTCTCTCTGCTTACTCTCTCTCTCTCTCTCTTTCTCTCCACTGTCTCTCCCTCACTCTCAACCCTCTCCTCTTGGTCTCTCATTCTCTCTCAACCCTCTCCTCTTGCTCTCTTTCTATCTCTCTCTCGCAACCCTCTCCTCTTGCTCTCTTTCACTCTATCTCTCTCTCCACTTGCTCCCTCACACACTCTCTCTCCCCACTGTCTCTCCCTCACTCTCAACCCTCTCCTCTTGGTCTCTCATTCTCTCTCAACCCTCTCCTCTTGTTCTCTTTCACTCTATCTCTCTCTCCACTTGCTCCCTCACACACTCTCTCTCCCCACTGTCTCTCCCTCACTCTCAACCCTCTCCACTTGCTCCCTCACACACTCTCTCTGTCTTTCTCTCTCTTTCTCTCTCTCTCTCTCTCTCTCTCTCTCTCTCTCTCTCTCTTTCTCTCCCTCACTCTCAACCCTTTCCTCTTGCTCTCTCTGTCTCTCTCTCAACCCTCTCCTCTTGCTCTCTTTCTCTCTATCTCTCTCTCTCTCCACTTGGTCTCTCTCTCTCTCTCTCTCTCCACAGATGTGTGTAAGTGCAGATATTTTTTTACAGTACGCACGGCGGAACTGGCCGATGGCTTCCAGATCAGCATCAGCTCTGCGGAATGTGCACAAGGCCCCCAGCGGAGCAAGCGGGGCCCAGGGAGGATGATGGGATGCAGGCGCTGCCGGGGAGTGAGAGCGTGTGTGCTTTGCAAGTTGTTGCGTAAACCTTTACACCAGGCCTCGCGCGTGCACGTGGCATGCACATTTTCTCGCGCGTTATTTGTTGTCGTGCGAATAATCACTTTCAAGGGTCACTGAGAGGGAAATTTCTGCTGATTGTCCAAGTTCGGCATGTTCTAGATTAGAGACAAGTGCACATGAACTCATAGATGAAATAAAAACCACTAGTGATTGATGCATTCATTCATGGGCGCCTGCGCAGTAACATCATGTACTCTAGCATTTTGCTGTTTGGTAATGAGCAGACCCCTATTGCACAGTACACGATTTTCTTTGGACATACATCAGAGGAGCACTTGTTAGGAATGCACAGAATCTTCCATTTACATCACTGTTGACGTCTGTTGCTTTTGCTGTGCAGTCAGCCAGAGGGACACAGTTGCATGAAATAGATGTTGCTTTTATGATTGGCCTAATTGCACTATTGCATGTCAGCCTTACACATGCAATCCACATAGAACAGTAAAAATATGCAGGCCTGATCATTTCATAATCAGCTTAAAGTACACCATATCTGTTTAGTTCAACTGGAAAGGGTACAGGGATTTAAGACCTGATAATCATGTGTATAAGCTGATATAGACCAGTTCTGTATTTCATATTTCAAACATAATATCATATAACACTTTTTCCATGACAAACATTTTCCATGACAACACAAGCTTTTACTTCAGAAGAAATTATTTTTTATATATTTCTAAATGTTTTGAGACAGTGAATAAACCCACAAATGCTGCTGCTGCTTCAGATACTCAATCTTCTATGGTAGAAGAGTGAGGTAGGATCTCACAGTGTCTCCCACATGTGTTTGACAGTGAGCTTATAGGCTTTAGTACAGCAGTTTAATGTCCACCAGAAGTTTAGCACATATTTCATGCAAAACATTATAGGATGTAGGAATATTGTGAATATTTACATTGAGCTAGCATTTATAACATGTAAAATTACATATTCACTAATGATGAACAAAATAACCTTTTTCTTTTTCAATGACATACTGTCGATAAAAATGCTTGCACTTAGTTTGTAGAGTGTTTATGGACTAATATCACTATATTTAGTGATTGATAGTGTCTAGTGATTACACTGTACACTCTTGTTTATATAGTGTTTATTGAGTTTGTCTAATATCTCTTATTCTAGTGCCTCCAAAATATTCCTGTCTCATGATACTTTACACAAAAATGTGGTAAAGTTCCAAAGCACAGTGGTACTAAATCCTTTAAGGTCACTGTCAACAAGTTGTGGGAGACACCAAAATGGAACTAAAAAGCAGTGACACTGTTCTACCTCATCCTTCTACCATAGATGTTTGAGAATATCGAACATCAGCATTTGTAGATTTTATCATATTCTTAAAGGATAAAACTATTAAAAGGTATGTATTTGTACAAAAAAAGTCTATTTAAAATTTGATTTTGCAAAATAACAGCAATATACCAAGTTAGTTATAATTGCCATTCAGTTATGATCTGATGCAAGATGGTGCTTTTGAGTTCCTATGGATTGTTATCTGAATAGTTGGAATAACTACCCTTGGCATGGATGACACTAGTGCGATGTCATGGCAAAAACTGTATTAAGTGGCAAAAGATATCTCGAGGCACTTGGGTCCATTTCACCTGCTGCAGAGCACTGACATCCCTCAGATTGTGTGGTTGTGGGCCAGCACGGTGAACCTGGAGATCCAAGTGTTTCCAGATGTGTTCCAATGTATTGACATTGGGTGAGTTAGCAGAAAGTGCCACAAAGAGAACTTAAAAGTAACAATAGAAAACTATTAGAACTACTAGAAAACATATTGAACTGAAAGAGTTAAAAAAAAATTTAATATTCAGTGTAATAATGTATTAATATTTGAGAGTGATATTAAAATGAATGCAATCTAAGCTGGAAGGGGAGAATGCACAAGAACAAGCTGGATTTAGACCAAGAAGATGCACTCGGGATCAGATCACAAACCTCCGGATCATCTTGGAGAAAGCAAGAGAAAGGAATCAGGAGCTGTATTTGTTTTATTGATTTCACAAAGGCATTCGACATGGTACAACATGACCAACTGTGGAAAACCATGCTGGAGATGGGTTTCCCCTCACACCTGATCCAGCTACTGAGAAATTTGTACAGTCAGCAGTGTGCAGCCGTCAGGACTGCCGATCACACATCAAGGAGTCTGTCAAGGATGTAACCTCACCATGTTTATTCAACATCTTAGGAGAACAAGTGATGAGAAAAGCACTAGAGGGATTTATGGGAGGATTCAAAATTGGTGGAAGGACTATTAGCAATCTCAG
>BRDA01031222.1:22607-39942 GCA_036984385.1 Crenuchus spilurus | reverse complement strand
ATAAAATATTAGATGTTGGCAACTCCACATCATTGCATTCAGTTTTTATTCACAATTTGTTTAGTGTCCCAACTTTTTTGGAATCCGGTTTGTAGTTATCCAATACCTGGTTTGGTTAAAACAATGTTAAATCAAGTTCATTGTTGATGGAGTTGAACAAATCCAAGTGAAGGTGGAGGAACATAAATGATACATAGGGAAAGAATTTTTTTCTTCTTCAAACTAGCTCACAAAATAATTAAGAAATTCTTATTATGTTACTGATACCTTACAGCTGCTACCAGCTGTTTGTAAGTTTATTTGATTTGTTGTGTATGTGGTCTTGTTTTTGTGGTTAGTGTGTTGTAATGTTCACCATTTGTAAAGCAGTCTTGACTGTGAGAAAATTACAGTTTAATTAACTAGTTCCTTAAGCAAGGACAGTAACAACAACATTAATACAATAATAATTATTACAAAATAATAAGTTCTTGTGAAATACAAAAATTTACGATTACTCAAAATGTAGTATGTTTGTTACTGAAGATTCCATTTATACTGGTCTGGTCTGGTCTTGTTGTAGAGCTTCTCTTATTGCAGTTTATCCTCAATCTTCTTCAAGCTCCCAGCTTTGTTTACCTTGAACTCAAGCTGACCTGCCCGCAAGAGGCTGAAACACTGTGTTCTTGCGTTATTTCCGAGAGTTGACCCGTTTGATCTGAATTTGTGCAGATCTCAATAGGGGGACTGTTATAAGGAGCCTGTTTTATTGTTTCATTGTTAGAAGGGGAGGCTCTTAACTGACACTTCATAGTGTTAATAAGATAGAAGATCAGTTCCTATTATATGTAACGAACATGCCATGAATGACAGCTTATGATCAAGGCAATATGCAAGAGACAGGCGAATGGAGGGTTAAAAATCCCAACTTGTTTAATGTCTTTACAGGTCATACGCTGTTGAACTGAGAAATTGCACAGCATATTTCTTCAGCTTTTTTTTTGTGGGCACAGGGGGTTTGCCCTCCATCCTGGTGCCCTTTTTGTTCACCCTTCTGTTGGGGGTTTTCTTTGCAGCTTGGCATTGGCACAGGCGGGGCAGGTGAGGGGCAGACGTTGGAGCAGTGTAGCCAACTCTGCTCATTCAGATTCAAGTGGAGCCGGAAGAGGCAGAGAGGAGTCCAAAAGATCCCCTCATGCCTTTGGTCTCCCATCTGGGCTTTTGTTCTGTTTGACATTTTTGACATATTCTACATTCAAAGAAAATTAGCTGAATATTGGCCCTGATGTCACAAAATTTTGACAGAAAAAAAGAATCCACAAAAATATATTTTAGGACAACTGGTTTGAAGGCCACATAAAGTTTGACAGTTGACATCTTCACCCTGCATACATTTAACCAGTTACTGGTCATTAACCCATTTATATTCTGCAATGTTGCTATCTTTATTCTGTTGTGACTTTCTTTGTATAATTTTTTTTCATGCAATCATATAATTGCATGAATCACATTTTAATTGCTTATTTATTTACTTAACATTACTTAACATAACAAAAAGTGCAACATTAAAATGCTTGTGATATTTTCAAATTATAGTTTAGAACCCTAACAGAGTAAAAATCTATTAATTTTCAGTTTTGTTAGATTATGTTCATTGCATAAAAAGAATGAATACAGTCTTAAAGGACCAGTATCATTTAACTACCGTCTTAGTCCAAGGCTGATCAAAACTCATGTTTCTAGGACTTAAAAAAATATTTTATCCTGTAATTATTAAAAGTAAGAGAAATTGACTTAATAAAATATGGCATTGTCAGAACAAATCCTACTATTGTGTAGTAGTATAACAGAAAATTGTATAACAGTAGAGAAATAGAATATTGTAGTGAAGTAGTATAATAGAATATTGTAGTATAGTAGGGTAATAAAATAATGTAGGGTAATAGAATATTGTAGTGAAGTAATGGAGTAACATGTAAATGTAATAGAATATTGTAGTGAAGTAATGGACTATTGTAGGGTAATAGAATATAGTGAAGTAGTATTGTATATCCTTGTAGTATAGCAGAATATTATAGTGAAGTATTAGAATATTATATTATAGTAAAATATTCTAGTGTAGTAGGGTATTATAATGTTGCACTATAGTAGTATAATATAATATTTTAGTATAGTAATATAATAAAATATTGTAGTGTAGGAGAGTAATATAATGTTGCAGTATATTAATATAATAGAATATTGTAGTGTAATAGAATTCTAGAGTATAGTATTGTAATAGTATAATAGAATATTGTAGCATAGTAGGGTAATATAATGTATAGTAGTATAATAGAATATTGTAGTATTCTAGTATATTATAGTAGTATAGTAGGGTAATAGAATATTTTAGTAGAGAAGGGTAATATAATGATGCAGTATAGTATTATAATAGGATATTGTAGTGTAGTCATATATTGTGTCCACTTGTGAGATAAAGTACTGCTTTTAAATTTTAAATAAAAATCATGCACAAAATGTAATTAATCACATAATTAACATACTTAACACAGTGCGATAAATTGTGATTGTCATTGTTTGACAGCCATAGTTTAATTTGCATCTTACATTGACAGTCTGCACATTTGACTTTTTCTGTCAGTAAATTACAGAAATGTGGCAAAAATATAAAGGATGTTAAAAAATTGCAATGCTTTCTATCAAATTTAGAACATAACAAAAATACTTACAACCAAAAAATGTGGCGTCACGTGTGACCACACTTCAGTTTATCCCTTTTGTGAGCTAAAGGTGAACAAAAGGAAATACAGAATTACGTTTTTTTTTCTTATCATTGTGTGTAACTGCAGTTTAAAACATTAAGATATTTTATTCTTTTATATCCTGACGGGCAGCACAGTTTCAGTAATCCAGGGGTATTTGGATTAGCATGGGAAATAGCTGGGGAACATATATGGTGTTGCACCACATGATGTCTGCAGTATGTGCTGCACTGAAACGAGTCCCCCAGCCATGTTGAAGCATGGAGGTGGTAAGAAGCCATATTGAGCTCCACATCACACATATATGAGTTGAATGTGACGTGCTGCATTTATTCTCAGTTAAACCTGAAATAAGAACCATCATAATGTAATGAAACGAGAATTAAAGCATCAGAAATGCAAAATAAAAGGAAAATAAAAAGAGCAGGGGAAAAGGACGGGCTGATCAAGAGGTAGCAGCAATTGAATATGTTTCAGAGACTGGGGAGAGATGGATCAGCAGCCAGACTGTGACCGACTGACACACACACACACACACACACACACACAAGCAGACACACACACACACACAAGCAGTCACAGTCGACAGACAGAGCGAGCGTTGAGCAGCCTGTGCCAGTGCCTGGATTAGAAGACAGTCATGTAAACAAGCAAATAGATATTGAGACCATGACAGACAGATAGACAGATGAGCAGACAGATGGACAGAGAGAGACGGAGGGGACTAAGACAAAACATGCTTAATTGCGTCCGTTTAGCGTGGCTTTCTGTGGGGTGTGCGAAAATATTTTAGCTGGGTTTTTGGAGCACAAAGGAAGACGAGAAGAAGAGAGAAAGAGATTCAGAGAGATAGAGAGAGAGAGCATACAGACCCCCTGCCTGTTTTCCAGAACAGGACAGTGAGCATTTCTCCTTCGTTCTGTCTCTGTCTTGAAAATCATCTTCGGCCTCAGCCATTTTGATGAGACTGAATAAAGTCCACCACACTCTCTCTCCCTGTCTCTCTCTCCGTATTCTCTGTCTGTGTCTCTCTTTCACTCCCTACGTGGCTTGGATTGGATGCAAGCTGGAAGGGAAGGAGGGAGCTGTAGAGAAAGAGAGAGAGAGAGAGACGGTGCGGCTCGCCGGAGAGGGAGACATTGGCATATTTGCAGAAAAAGAAATCCGGTGTGAAAGCAGACCTTTTCAGTCCTTCACTTTTTCTTTTCAGCATTCTGCTCCGTTTTTCTTTTTTTCCAGTCTGAATCTTCTGTTAAGCTTCTATTATTTTGTGTAGCACGTTCTCTCCCCTTCTCTCTCTCTCTCTCACTATCTCTCTCCCTCCTTCCCTTCGTCACAAACTTTCCCTCTTATTTTTTCACTCCCTGCTTTATTTTTCTTGCTCTTTCCGAAGCGTTCCTCGCTATGTGTGTCTCTCTTTTTCCGTTATCCCCTGTTAAGTTTTATTCATAGGAGTTAAAGACAAAGGGGAAACCGTGCACATTTTGGCACCGATGAGGGGAGTCAGAACCGCAGCCAAGGACCCTGCTGTGATCCAAAAAACTCGAGCACAGCGAAGCGCCAAAAAAAAAAAAGAAAAAAAAAGAAAACACCACCCTTTCCTTTGCTTGGTCACAAATTCCACTTTCCCTGTAGCCTGGGCAGTGGCGAAACTCCTCCTCGACCACATCTCACCGCGTTCGACCTTTTTCCGCCTTCTCCTCTCACCCTCTTCTACGGAACCTTTTTTTCAGAAACCCATTTTCTGGGCTTTTTTCGCCTTGGCCAGTAAATATGGACGAGAGCCGTCGCACAGGAGGGCTACCGAATGGGACAGGGGTGTTTTTCTTTTTCTAGCCTCATTCTGACAATGACTTGGCCATATTCAGTTGTTGATCTAACACCGGGACTTTGCACTGCTATTTGTGGTTGTAGGCTTCTCTGTATGCTCCCCATTCATGTCTGGACCTGTCTGTGTATTAAACGATTTGATTTTGTGAGTAAGCGCTTTTCCGCTGTGTTCTAATGTGCTGTGTCCCTTTTCCTTTTACAGATTTCTTTTTAATTTCACCTTTCTTTTTTCTTTTTTTCTTGGCGACGGAATCGGCCTAGTCTGCACTCCAAGCCGGCCTCCATATTACCGCCAAGAAGACTGTGACTGCTCCTATTTGGACCACGCACTGGTCAGCACCATGTCCGCCACCCCACGCCGCTGTCCTCCGCCGGTACGCTCCTTTTTCTTATCCTTTTTTTCCCTTCATCATCCTTCGATGTTCTTTTTCGTTTTGAGATATGACATAGAACCGTCTTTTTTGTTTGTTTCGTGTCACATTTACGATTTGGTCCAGCGTTTTGGCTTGTTTGCCCAAATGTCGCGTTCGCTGACGAAATCAGCAAGTCTTTATCCAAAGGTTTGCATTACTACATCTGTTCACATTTCTTTTCTCATGACCAGACACATTACTTTTTATAACTAAGTTGTTTATAAATGACCCAGTGTAGAATACCACTGAAGTATTTTCTTCTTACTCCATAGAATACATGAATAATACATTTGCTCTAGTTTTATGACTTTTCTCATATTATAAACTATCCATGTTTCTTGTACTTTTTTGCCATAAACTACAGCACAACTGACCAAGCACTGATCATTTCGACTGCATTGTGTGTGGAGAAGCATTTCTGATTTGGTCTGAGTGCAAGCACATGGCAAATGCTGAATCAACCAACCTTTCATTTTCTTTCCAGGATGTCTGACATTCCAGATTATACACATTTCAACCCCCTTCCTTGGAAATTGGGCAAATGTTACCTACATACCTTCTGCTCACATTGCAAAACCCACCATAAGGTTGATAATTTCATCTGATTTCTCTAAGGGAGTGGCAACATATCATGAATCATACCAGCTAAATGCTAAACATATGTACCAATCAGGCTAATCTTTGGTGCGGAGTTTGCAGATTATATTGTTGATAAAGCATTGATAATAATTGGCAGCTTCTAGAATATACTTTAACAATATTGGCCCTCAAATAAAACATCGCTTCATATTAAAAGAAATATCAACAGCTAGTAATAACCAGCTAATTAACAAGGACTCCAAAATAATGTCGCTGCATCATTTTATTATGGAAGCATCATTCCGCCTCTGAGAACAAATGTTTTGGTTGTATTCGAAGTGTGAAATTTCAACTTTCAAAAAGCTTGCATGTGTCTTGGGGGTGATTGTCTATCACACTGCAGTGCTTCGAGGTTAGCTGCAGCACCGCATGCGTGCTAACACCAGGCTAACATGTGGCTGTGTCCTTTAATATTGACCTTCACTTACGCCACTTCTGACAAGAGGAGACAGGAATTTGGCTGAGAATTTATAGCAAACAATATCCCAGAGAGCTCTCAATGTACTTTCAGATTTTTTCTCTGAGCCCATTAAACTCTCACATGCCTTTTCATTTGCTGGGACACACCCAAACCACTCCAACTTTTTCTGTATTGAAAACATTGCCGTCACAACAATAGTTTGTAATAATTTGAGGCAGCACCTTAGTTTGTCGTTATGCTGAGTTTATCACTTTGTAGATTTGGTTTGATTTTGTGGCTCTTTATAAACAGTTTCATTGAGCAGAGTTTGGTAGTATCTACTTCAAGCATTTATGTGTATTTCTGAGTAACTGGTAACACTTTGTTCAATGGTTTGGTCTAATTTTTTTTACTAATTTGCATTTTATTTATGAATATTATGTTTCCGCATATTCTGCCAGTTTGTGCAGCTGGTCACAGCTCTCACTTTGTCAGTTTACTACAGAGTAACTTCATTTAACTTCATTTCAGAGGTCAATACATGCCGCATTAACTAATTCATATATGACTCAGCTATGTGCATGAGCACTTTTTCTTTTCCTGAAACAACCTGTTTACTCCTACTTATATTTATTTTTACTCATATTCAGGTAGACACTTTACTTCCACACAGGTCATTGTTTCCTTAAATAATTTATTTGAGATTTTAGGCTGATTTTAGGTCGAGTCATATTAAGTAGTTTGACACATCTGGGTTATGTGATATACATTTAAATGTTAACTGTTTCCACAGATCTAGGCTGTTGTAGCCAACATAGCATCGTAACATTACTCAAATTATATGGAGCATAAAGTTTTGTGGTCATTGCTGAAATGTCATTGTTCTTACTCATTATTTTTTTATTTAAGAGAACTCTGTCAAAGACCACAAATTTTGAATTTGTCAAAAAAATCTTTTTATTGTTTTTTCCTCCTAAGTTTCTTTTTCCCTAAATATATTGGCATTGATTTGAGAAATTTCTTCTTTAAATTGTGCATGAAGCTTACTCATGCACATTCTTCTATTGTATTCTGAAATCTAATATAATGTGATGTAAATTTTTTTAGCATGTATAAGTGGTGGTCAAAATTATACAGGGAAGGAGGTTTCGGCTTGGTCAGAACCATTTTGCCAGCTGCCACAAACCCGTAGATCCGAACTTGTGGTGACTCTGGGCACAAGCTCGCGTCTACAGGTATGTGTCTGCGAGGTCATTGTGACACCCTTCCCATCCTCTGCAACATCCTTCAAAATCTGGAACGTTCCACGAGAGATCAGCCGCCCTCATGACTGTCCAAATCTCTTGGGGATATTTTGAGTGTTAGGCCTCCTACTTGTACTCTAACTTTATAACAGGAAGATATTTGTTTTGAAGTAATGAGATTATATTCTTCATAGCTTTTACCTTTGACCAACATTTGTCATTAACTGTTGACATAATGCTGTATCAAATGGTGTAAAAGTGGAAAGCGGAAAATCATTGTTTTGAGCAAAGTGTAAGTACAACATTTCCTGTTAGCATGTCGAAGTGAGGCTAGGAATGCTTAATAATGTTTACAAATTTCAGAGCTTTGGTTGCAATCAAGAAACTCAAGGTAGCATTTTCTGAACCGTGATGACGTTGTCTCAGGATGAGGTAGTAGGTTGTATAGTTTAGAGTTACACCGTGGAAGATAACTGTACAGCCTCCTAGCTTTCCCTGAGTAAACGCCTTTCTTTCTGCTCACAGGGTTTTGGCACGTGCTGCTCTAGTAATAACAGTGCACAGAACCATCACACATCTTTTCCATTATGACTCTTAGCAATATCTTTGTGAATGCTGGGTGTTTCTGAAGATGCATCTAAGGGGGTAAATATGACAAAGTGACTCATTTGCCCTGACATAGTGCTTTTTTTCTCCCTAAAATCAAAAGGATTATTTTTCGCCGCATTAATGTGGCAAGTGTGGCATGCATTATTTATATAACATGTTACTTCTTTGCTCATTGTGAAAGCTTACTTTTATTTCAGGAAACCTGTGGAAATGTGTTCCTTCAAAGGACCACTTGTATTATTGTAAAACACACTCTAATGCAAACCTCACATTGTTGCTTTTTCTTTGTCTCCTGTTGGCACATTTCATTTGCTTTCTTAATCTTTAACCTTACTACAGCATTCCATTTTTACAAGTTACAAGTAGGGTTAAAATCATCAAAAAAAAAAAAAAATCAGCATTTTTCTTTTTAGCGGATTTGTCACTTGAACTCTACTGATACAAACTTTTTTGTTATTGTTTATGTGCATATCTGACGTAAATGCTGATTGGTAGAAATATGCACCTTTTGGCGAGTAGATCCAATCAAGCCTGCTTTTCGATGCTTACAGCAGTCTAAAGCTTTGAAGCACTGTATTTTTAATAATGTTCTAATATTAAGCTGTGCTGGGAGTTGCATCCTTGTACATTGTCATTATACAAATATCAAATTTATGGTGAATGAATACTGGTTTGTCTACTAATGGTCAGAATTGATATTAGCCCTGAGAAAACATCTTTTGAGACCTAGTTTGGAAATGTGGATGGACATTTTACTCATCGTCAGTTTTTCTGATGTTTCTGCAACTTGTCCTGATTAATTATTTACTATGATCAATATAGCATTTGCTAACATGAATCGCACAATAAACAATACTGTTTATGGCGGCAGGTGACTGTTCTACTTTGCAGAATTTAGCTAAACAATCAGTTGCCTATAAATTGATTCAGCAGAACTGTCATTGTTAAATAATATATTCAACTGGTTGCTACATGTAGTTGTTCACTAAATTTGGTTCAGTGGAAGTAAAATACTGAATTGCGTGTCCTTTGTTTGCACTTGGAAAATGGATACTTGTATGGAAATGCACCAAATGTTTCAAATCGTAGTTGTAAATGGTTGATGGATTGATTTTTATCCAGGGCAGGTACTAGTGTGAGATCAGGGCTGCAGTGTGTGCTCCATTGCCACTCCTCAAAACTGCAGTCTAATGCGTCAAACAAAAGATGTGAGCACCGAGCCCACATTTGCTCTTCAGAATAATGCAGCACTGATTGGCGCACCTATCCCAAACGCACCTATCCTTGAGAAACTCTGAGTGTTTGATGTAGAACACTGGCAGTTTGTGTCTTTTGGTGAAACATGGTGCAGGTGTGTATACTATTGATGGGTGGAGTGCGTGTGTCTGTTCTACTGGTGGTATGTTTGCTAATTGTCTTTAAAAGTTATTGGTTGGTACATGAGTATACATGTCGTCGTGCATCTTCCCCAGTCTGGTAACGTATCACAGGAAGCCAAAATTGAAGTTCCCACTCCTTTATTTGAGAGAAAAAGGTGTTAGTCTGCAGCATTTGTGTCCCGCCAACTAGAACAGAGCTTCACAAAGTTATACATAATCTCACTGATTCATGCTTTTGAGAATATCTTCGTCATGCGTCTCAGTGCAAGAGGAATATTACAAGACACGCTCGAATAAACACATAAAATCATGAACGCCTCTTCTGTCTTTGAAAGAAAAAAAAAAACCCACAGTGCCGTGGGGCATGTGCTGACAAGCCAAATGTGTACAAAGTTCATTTCTCTTTTCCCTAAATTGCAGACTTTGCCACTCCAATGTGTGGCAAAAAACAGTATTGGGAAAAACAAAGCACGCTGAAAGAAACTGAACCTGAAGGGACCCAGAGAAACATACTTCAGGCATGCTAATGCTAGCACATTCTATCTAAATCTGCTGTTCTGTCCACTGTCCTGACCACTGCAGTGATTGTGGATAGGCCTGAGGGTTGAGTCTGTGGTAATAAATAAAGCGTTCATTAACTTTCTGAATCTAGTAATGATACATAATACAAATTCAACAAATGCTGCTGTATTTGATGGGTGTTACCATTAATTTTCTTTTTCATCCAATACAAAGTAATACCAAGGATAGTATCCCAATACCAGTAAAATACTTTTAAAAGACTTATTCTGCAGATGAAAAGGACCTTTTACAATGCTATTCTAGTGCATCTCCACAAATTAGAATGTTGTGAAAAAGCTCACAATTGAATACAAAAAGGTGAGCTGACATATTCAAGCTTTTTTGTTTTAATATTGATACTAATTGAATAGTAATTTAATGAAACCAAAAATTAAATATTGTAATAATTTGAGAATCTGGATTTCTGAGCTATAAGCCATACTGATCAACAATAAAACAAAAAAGACTTGAAATGTCACATGTAATAAATATAATATATGACCGTTGACTTTGTAGAATTAAATTATGAACAACAGTGAACTTTTTCACAATATTGTAATTATTTGATGAGGCACTATATGTGTTTTTGTGTGTGTCTGTCTATGCAAAATCAGATTTGCTTCTATATTCTTTATATTATGATGTATAAAAAGTGGACAATGTAGTGATATATTTTCATTTAAATTACATTTAACATATCCTGCATATCAAACATGTGGGAAAATGGATGGATGGATGGATGGATATCCTGCATATCACTTGCACTGAAATCCCAGGGTGTGTGTTATGAAAACCTTCGCAAAGTCTAATAAATATCTGCTGTATTTCTGCACGATTTCTCTCCTTTCAGTGTAAAGTGGGTGGTCTTAATAGTGAGAAACACTTGCATAAGCTTTAAATAACCAATCAAAAGACTAGTTTCACCTGCTCTCCTCAGTCTCCAGGCTGTGTGTGTTTCCACGACAACATAAAAAATGGCCAATGGAAGTAATGTGTGATTGGCCTGCTGCTTGTTGTGCTTGTGTACATTTACTTTGTGCAAATTTAAATGCAAAGACAAATATGTAGTTTAATGGGAACATGAGTTTTGTTGTATGTGACAGTCAGGGCTCTGGACCAATCAGGTCATTATGTGAAGGTTGCAGCTAGTTCAGCCAGTTCAGTCTGGCTGTTGTGCTAAAAGCGACCAGGTTTCTTTTGCTTCTTTTTTGTTTTCTTTTAATAAAAAACTGTTCATTTTGCTGGGAAATGGCTCATTGGCTTGCAATTCTTCCTCTGTTCTGCTACAGTGTAAACAAAATTCTGATCTCCATTTTTTGAAGATTGTTTTGTCACATTTCTGATTTGTTATTTCCATTCAAATTTGTCTGGATGTTGAACATCACACTCAAGTTGTGTATTTAAAAAAGCTACGTTTTACAGTATATTCCTGGAAATATAAAAGGACATTTTGCAGCTGCAAAGAGATCATTACTAGGCCTGTTTCACTGGATTTAGGGCAGAATGTAAAGCATTAAAAATGAACTGTATTCATTATTTTTGTTTGATGATATTTTTTCTATATCACAGTTCTGCATCTGCATCATGTAATCAAGGTTTTAAGAAGTCAGTATGTCAGTATCAGACATTTGGTTACTTCAGTGTCAGTCATCTCTTAATGTTTGAATGAAGTTCATACTACAAAAACTTCCTTATGTCAGTGATGACCTCTACCAAGCTCAAGTGGAAGTCAGACTTTATTTGCTGTGCAGCAGTGGTCTGTCCTATTGGTCTACACTACAGCTATTATGGGAGGAGTCCCAGAGAGCTGGCTTTAGCCATGACATCACTGTATTCAGCTCAAAAGCAGAGCCAAACTTCCAGATTCTAGTACTACATTCCAGAGGCAGAAATGGCAGCTTGTGTAAAGCATCCCACCACTATGTGGTCTTTGTGGTGTAATGTGGATTGTGTGGCATTTGCAGTGTTCTCTTTGTATAAGTCTTTTGTTTTGTGAATGGTTTCCTCTTCCCATTTGGTGTTTTGCTGTCAAAGTATTTATTTTTGCATATAATTAATTGTTGGCCTTTTTTGTGTGCTTCTACATATTTATGACTCAGTAGCTTTTAAGGGGCAGTTGGGGGCCCCCTATTGACTGTTTTTGGTGTTTGTGTTATCCTTATGACTATGTCTCTGTCTGGAGTGCAGCCGCGTTCTTCATACTTAATCCTGAATGTCCACAGTATTGCAGCCTTTAGTCCTCCCAGCCTAACATAGCTGTGGTCTGTCTGAAGAAAGAGCTAAAGCTGAAGGTCCCAGGACATGATAGAACAGTATCAGCCTACAATGACATACAGACATCTCCACATTTCAAAATCCAGTTTTGTTGTTGTTCACTAGAGGTTGTGAAGGAAATTTCTAAATATGGTAAGTTTACTTATGCCACCCTATTGTCATAAAGTGTTAAGCTGATTGATCAAAGTTTTCCCATATAGATAACACCAAATGCATATGGATGCACGGGCTGCAGTGAATTTCTATAAAAACAAATCTAATCAAGACCTGTAGTAAATCTAGTGTATTCACAGAATGTCTTGTAACTTAACTTGTATTTTAAAGCTTAACATATGTGAGTTGACGTATTTCACTCATTCAGTGGTTCCTATAGATTGAATATTTATGAGATAGTAATGAAAACTCAGGTGAGAGGTCTTACATTCAGATACACATTTTATGGCCAGTAATCCACCAGTGAAATCTCTGGAATTACCATATCATTATGACATGAATGACAGATCACACCATTTGGCAGGAAAAAATGAGCAGCTGTCTGACTCGCTCAGAAAAACGTGTCTCTGCTTATTTAAGCTGCTCTCACAAATATCTAAAATATAATTAGATTCAATTTTATTCACATTTGAAGAGTTGACCATTTAAGCTTTCTGGGGTATGTTTTGTTTTGTTTCTAGGATAAAATCTCAAAGAGATATTCAAGTGTTTTTGTACCGACTACAGAGGGTTAAAAGCCTTTCAATATAATTCCCTTTACTGTAAGAGCTAAAATACAACCCCAATTCCCCCCAAAAAGTTGAGACAATGTAAATAAATGTAAATAAAAACAGAATACAACAGTATGCAGATTTGAAAATCTCATACACCCACATTTTATTCACAGTATTTTTTATTCACAGTAGAATGTAGAACACGTCAGATGCTGAAAGTAAACCATTTTACCATTTCATTTTAAAAAATCATTCATTTAGAATTTGTTGGCAAGGACACATCTCAAAAAAGTTATGACAGGATCATGTATACCATTGTGTAGCATCCCCTCTTTAACAACAGTCTGTAAATGTCTGAGAAATGAGGAGAACAGTTTCTGGAGTTTTGGGAGAGGAATGTTGCTCCATTCTTGTCTGAGGTAGTATTCTAGCTGTTCAGGTGTGCGCTAAGGTCTGGACAGCAGGCAGACCAGTTCACAACCCTGACTCTTCTTCTGCAACACTGTGCTGTAAAGATGTATGCAGTATGTGGTTTAGCATTGTCTTACAAAGGATGAGAACATGTTTTTCTGGATGGGAGCATGCTGTTCTTACTGTTATATGCTGTTCAGCATTTCCATATGTGTTGGTGCTCCACGCCATAGGCACTAACACAGCCCCATATGATCAGAGATGCAGACTTCTGAACTGTGTGCTGATAACAATATGGATGCTCCCTCTCCTACTGAGTCCACAGGACACATCGTTTATGGTTTGCAAAAAGGATTTCACATTTTGATTCATCTGACGACAAAATAGTTTTGTTTTTTTGGCTGTCCATTTTAAATGAGCTTTGACACAGAGAAGGTGGCGGCATTTCTGGATCATGTTGATATAAAAGTTTTTTTAACTGTTGTAAGGTGTCCTTGAGTGCTTTGAAAGGTGCCACTACTAACTAAAATGTATTATTATATAAAATGTCTTCTTTGCATAATACAACTTTAACTTGCATTTGTGAATTGCACAGCAAATTCACAAATTGATGTGATTTCCAGAAGAGAATGACTGTTTTTAATGCAGTGCACGTTGAGGGCCAGAAGATCAGAAGCATCCAATATTTACTGTCATGCTTGTTCCTTGTACACAGGGATTTCTCAAAATTCTCAGAATATTTTGATGATAATATGTACTGTAGTTGGTGGGATATTAAATTTTCACAGTTTTACATTGAGGAACATTTTTCTGAAATTGTTCCACAATTCTTTGACAGTTTTTGTTTTGCAAATTGGTTAACCTCTTCAGAGAGACTTTAGCTCTCTATAATGCTCTTTTTATACCCAGTCATGTGTTGCAAATTGCTCCACTAGTACCTTATTTTCTAACATATTTTTTGCATCTGTCCCAACTTTTATTATGTGTTGCTGCCGTCAGGTTCAACATGAGTTTTTTCTCATAAAATGCATCTCTTTCAACACCTGGTATGTGTTCTATGTTACATTGTGAATAAAGTTTGGATCTGTGAGTTTTGCAAATCATTGCATTTTACACAGCATCCCAACTTTTTCGGAAATGAGGTTGTAATTTTATGGTGGGTAGAACATTTACTAGTGCTTAGGGTTGTAATGATTAACAAAATGTTCTATTTATAACAGTATTTTTATTGGGTCAGATGTGCTTTGGGAAAAAATAGTCAAATTACAACAAAAGTCACAAGCAGCAAAAAGAAAGTGAAAGCAAAGCTGCACTTTCTCGAGATGTTGCTCATTTTAACATTTAGGGCACGTTTTGTTGGTCCTCTTGAAGAAACTATTCTCTGTGAGCCTGTATGTGGGCCTAATCATTTCCTTACACATAACTTGTGCAGTTATGCAGTTAACTTACATATTTCTTATCACAGCTGTCAGAACAGAACCTGGCATTTCCATTTCTGCCTTTTTTTTATTTCTACATAATTTAAAAAAAACCTTGTGTGCAAATTTCATGATGTGTTGACAAAAATAAATGACCCAAAAGGATTTGGAAAAAAGTGTGGTTCTGTTCACTTATATTAAAAGTCATGTATGTTTTTTCTGTCTTTTGTAAAGTTATCATTTTGGACATAAGAGGTTTTGTTCAGACAGCAGTGATATAATTGACATTTACTTATTTCATAGAAAATGCTGAATAATGAGTAATATTGTAATTGTGTATGGGGGGGGTTAACGGTAAGGATTGAATTATCATATAAGCCAGAAGGAAACATCCCATAAAAAGGTTTTGAAAAGGTCTTTTAATTCCAAAATTACTGAAAGAGCTTAAAGAGAGACAGAGCGAGAGAGAGAGAGAGAGAGAGAACAATCGTACAAGTGCACGGCGAGATATTCATTCCGTCATTGATTAGAGCCCTGTATGAGTTGGCCGTCGCGACGCCTCTTTACTCACTGTAATCTCCTTCCATCCCCCTTTTCTCGTCCCTCCTTTCCTCTCTTCTTCTCTCCTCTTTTTTCTTTGCCTTTCCTCTGCTGTCTTTCTTTCCCTCACTGTTGCCATTCTCTCTTTGCTTCCCCCTCCCTCTCTCTCTCTCTCTCTTTTCTCCCCTCCATTGCAATGGCGGGCAAAATTAAATGTAAACCAAAGCACATCATATGGCCCTGTTTGCTCTCTCTCACTCTCTCCTTTTATCTACTGCCTGCTTCTCCCTTCCTATCTCTCTCTCTCTCTCTCTCTCTCTCTCTCTCTCTCTCTCTCTCTCTCTCTCTCTCCCTCTCCCTCTCTCCAGCTTTACCCATTTTGTGCCCTCCCTCTCTCACCAGTCTTGTGGGTCCCTCCTTCTTTCCCACTCTGTTCAATCTCCAGTATAGGGAGAGAGCGAGGGAGAGAGAGAGAGAAAATAATGAGTGGAATAATGCCGAACAACAGGGGAAATTCCGAACTTGGAACTTTTTCCTTTTTTTTCTTCCCTGGAAAACTTGAAAGAGAGAAAGGATCACCAGCGAGGGCGAGTGTAAGACGAAGACCGTCTCTCTTGCTTTTTGTATCATTCTCTTTTTCTCTTCCTTTCTCTTTTTTTACTTCTTCCTCTTCTCTCCTTCACTCATTTTCTCCTTCTCTGTCTCCCTCTCTCTCTCTCTCTCTCTCTCTCTCTCTCACTCTCTCACTCTCCAGTGTTAGCGGGCCTCCCACGCTAACTGTTATCAGCTGTGGGAGGAAATACAGGGATGATTTCTATTCCTCCATCTATTCTCTCTCTCTCTCTCGCTCTCGCTGTCCATCTATCTCTGCTGGACTTTTCATTATTCTTTGTCCACTGAGAGAGAGAATCACATGTGTAGAGGGCGATAGAGGCAGAGCGAGGGAGCAGCAGGATTAATGAATGAGACTGAGAGAGAGAAGGCGTGAGCAGAGAGGGGGAAAACGGCAGACACAGGCATCCAGACGCTTTTTCCATCTTTCCATTTTTTCATTATTTATCTTGTTTATTTCTCTGTTCATGTCTTTTTTGGCTTATTTTTTCTGGCTAGACTGTTATTCCCCTCTGGAGTGAATCTGCAGTGCCGGCACACGTGACCCATGGGTGAGAGACTGTGTGTGTGTGTGTGTGTGTACTTTGCCTGATGTAGCCAATATGTAGCAGCATTCATTACAATTAATGACAAAATCTCTTACCAATTTGTATTCTGCCAGTGTCACTTTGTCTCCCTTTATTTACAGCATGTGTTCTCTTATCCTCTCTTGCTCTTCTCTTTCTCTATATCCCTTTCTCTCTCATTTCATTCTCTTCTTTCTTTCTTCTTTCTCTATATATCATTTTCTGTCTGCCAATCTCAATTTTTCTCATTACTTCTCTTTCTTTTTCTTTCTCTTTTTCTGTCTCCCTGTCTTTTCATATTATTTTTCCATATCTCTTTCTCTGTCCTGTCTCTCAATCTCTCATTTTATTTCCTTTTTTCATTGTCTCTTTATTTTTTCTCTTGCATTTCATTTTCACACCCGAGTGTATGTTGCTTTCTCCATTTCTCACCCTCTCTCTCTTTCTCTTTCTGTCTCTTTTTCTCTCCTCTCCATTTCTTCTTCTGTCTTTCTATCATTTTTCTCCATATTTCTTTCTCTGTCCTATCTCTGTCTCTCTCCATTTTTCCTGTTCTCTCTTTGTGTGTCTTATTTTTTCTCTTACATTTCATTTTCTCACTTGAGTGTATGTCGCTCTCTCTGTTTCTCACATTGTCACACTTTCATTTTGTTTTGTTTTATTTTGCTTTATGTTCCTCTGCACTGCTGGAATAATTTTGAATTTCCCTCCTTTTTTCCTCCCTCATGTTACTCCCTCTCTCGATCTCCCTCCCTCTCTCTTTCTCTCTCTCTCTCTCTCTCTCTCTCTCACACTCTCTCTCCCTCCATCTCTCTCTCTCTCTCTCTCTCTCTCTCTCTCTCTTTCTCTGCTCTCTCTCTCTCTCCCTCTCTGTCTCTTTCTCTCTCTCTCTCTCTCTCTCTCTCCTCTCTGTCTCTTTCTCTCTCTCTCTCTCTCTCTCTCTCTCTCTCTCTACACTCTCTCTCTCTCTCTCTCTCTCTCTCTCTCTCTC